>JACGDI010005492.1:1277522-1332524 GCA_014898725.1 Jacaranda copaia | reverse complement strand
GGTTGAGCCGCCTATCCTAACTCCTAATTCAATTGATACGTGCCAAAACACCCAATTCTAGGACTATTGATTGACTTTGAATGAGTTTTAAACTTGGATTATGTGAACTTTTGAGAAACATCTTTATTTTGAAGATCTGATGCTTAACACAATAGGTGAGATTAATTTGAAGTATGTTTCTACAACTAAATTCATATGAAATTGTTAGGTACATTCAATTTCTAATATAATTCATCCTTGAAAAAGGATCCTCCTCCTTCCCTTCAAAATCATTTATATTGAAATTGTTGATCATGGCAAGAACAAAGCATTGCTTTAATTTTTTTATTTTTTTTGTTGAGTAGTTAATTGACTAAATATAATATACTCTTATATTTGTATGTGTGAAATTTGAGATTTAAATATATGTAAATAAAAAGAAAAAAAATTCTTTTGTCATTTTATTTTCTGCCCTTGGCCATGGACGGATTTATGGGGCAAGCAGGGGCCATCACCCGGTCACCCAACTTTTTGTGTGTGTATGCTTATATACATATAGATATTAAAATGTTTTAATAACAATTAATTTAAATTTAAATTTTAAAAAAATACGTCATTTAATATTAATTAAAATATTGATTTTTAATTAACATTCAATAATTTTAAAAGATTTAACTTTTTTTTGTTGAGCCTTAAATAAAAAAATTAATTATTTACATTTGTTGAATTAAAATAATTGATTCTTAAGTAATGATTAAAATAAATTTAATTAATTCAAATTTTACTTATTTAATTTTTTTAAACTCAAAATAGTTTTTTAAATCGATATTTACAATCAAGTAATCAAATGAAGAGTATAATTAGGTTAGATCTGTTAAAGTATCTTCTTTTTATTTGTGTTGGAAAAAAGTATAAGGGCTTAGTCAAAAAGAATCTTAAGGACTTGCGAAAAAACTAAAAAATTCATCTTTTTGACTTTAACAAAATTAAGATAAAGTGACAAAAGTAAATAGATATTTTAAAAAGAGTTTTTGAATTTTCTTTAACTTTCAATAGCGACAAGTAAGAAAAATTTTTCAGCTATAAATATTATGAAAAAGAAGCTCAAAAATAAAATGAAAAATAATTTTTTAGCCAATTGCTTAGCTCGTTTATTGAGAATGATATTATAAATTTTTTTATTATAATTCAATTACTAATAAAATTTATGATATAAAAGATAATTATACTTAATTTGACGTAAATCATATTTTTTTTTTCTTCGCTGGGGGAGAGGAGGGGGGTTGTTGCTGTTAGATTGCTTGGGTTCTGTAGTCTTCGAATCTTTTGGGGAGAATGACTCCTTCTTAATGCAACCACACAAAACATAGAATAATGAGAATTAGGTGACTTTGCAGTTTATGAAAAACTAGGGCTCTCTCATTTGGCTCCAATTATGCCACCTTATGAGAGTAACATCAACCTTCCCCATACTTCACATATTATTAGAATGGAAATCATTTATTTACATTGTGAAGCTATACGAGAATTAAACTATGTTACTACAATGAGGATTTGGCCTTCGAGGCATTTAAAAGCCTCCATTTTATTGATATTTTGTCTTTTTTTTTCTTATTTTGTATATATGTACACCAAGTGCATTTGGTGCACATCCAAATATTTATTTAAAAGCATGCATCTTATATATATATATATATATATATATATATTTAATATTTGTTCATAAAATAAAAAATATATAAAAATAACTGACACAACTGGATCTAAATCGTAAAAATGTAAATAACAAAATGATTTTCGAAGTGGTTTGCGATTCCACTATTTAATGCAAGAAAATCGGGATGAGCTTTTAGTAATGCATTCTACTTCACCAATATATACAAACATATTAAATATATGTCATCTATTAGGGGAATTCACGAATCGAGTTGATTCGGGTTCAAGGAGAAAATTAGGGGTATTCGCGAATCAGATTGGTTTGGCTTTGAGGTAAAAAGCGAATCGTTCCAAATTATATAATTCATATTAGATCGATTTGGTTCTTGTTGTAAATTCAATCCATTTTAAATCAATTTGGATTGGATCAGTCATTCAATTTTCAATTTATTTATTTTTAAAGTAAGTGAGAATAATATCATTTGGCAACAGAATTGAACTAAATTAAGTAAGAACGCTTGAATTATAAAATTATATAAGTCCATAAGAAGTCAACAATAAACATAATTCATAAATTCATCAAGTTTCAAATTTGACTTCCAAAAGAGCAATCACTAACTTCCGTTACAATTAATCTAAGTGCAAAGAAATTAAAGACAAAAGAGCCTCTCAAGATACAAAATGAAATATAGCCCAGGAGAATAAAAAATCACCCATAATCTTTGGCCCATGTTGAAGATCAATTGAGACCCCACCAGGAAAATTGTGGCATATTTGGCTACAAAAATGAAGAAATAAATCTTCCAAACAGCAGCCAATTTTGATACTTCAAAAAGCTTGAGTTTGAGTCCCAATTAAAGTGGAGTGAAAAGGAGCAAATTATGTTTTGAAAATTAGAAAAATAAGTTTAGGGTTTACACTTTACAGTTACAAGTTTAGTTTTATTTAAATATATTTATATATTATTATAATTAAAAAATATAATTTTTTTTTTTTATTAGTATATAAAATCAGTTCGCTTTGGATTGGATCAGTTTTTCAGGCTCAAACCAAAAATCAAACCGAACTGGTCGGTTACAAAAAAATCAATCCAATTTAAACAAAAAAATCAATTTTAATCGATTTTCTATTTTTTGGATTGCTTCATTGTTTTTTTTTTTTTTTTTTTTTTTTTTTTTTTGGGATTGGATTGAATTGGATTTGAACAACCCTATAGAAAATAGATCCAAACCAATCAGTTTTAATTAGATTGGATTGGTTTGAGTTTTGTAAATTTTAATTGTTGAACCTAAACCAAACCAAAATCAGATTCATGGGAGAGAAAAAAAGAAAGAAAGAAAGATGAAGAAAAACAAGAAGAAGTGGCAAGCAAGCAAGCACCGGTTGCAGTTTCTTTAGTTCTTTAAATAGGAAAAAATTGGCAAGTTCTAGCTATATCTAAATTAAAACTGAATAGATGGCCTACATAAACGATATTAGCATAGCATAATGCTATCAAGAAAATCAAATTATTCTAAAAATATTCATCAAAATTTAAAAGCACACAATATTGCACCTAGGCACCACAAGCTATAATTGCTATAAATTATCTTCTTCTTTACTAAAAGTTGTAATTGATAATATAAAATTATAAATGCAAATCTAAGTTGAACATTAAATATAAATATAAATAACAAAAGTCACAATTTGAAAAAAATAAATTATTATTTATTTTAATTAAATCATCATGTTAGGTCGGGTTGGGATGGGTTGGATCGAGTAAGAGAATATGAAATCCATGAACCAAATCAAATGTAATTGAGTTTGATTGAATTTAACTCAATCCAATTTGAACCAATTAGATTGGCTTGATTTGGATAGTTGAGTAAGGGTTCATTGAATCAGGTTTATTCGATGAACACCCCTATCATCTATAATAACTAAATATATTTTGAAAAAATATTTAATAAAACTGACAACTATTTAACGTGTGAGATAAAAACTAATATTTCATATGTTATTATATGCCTCAACAATTTGTTTCTTTTACATAACCCCTAATTCTCAGGTCAATACCTTCTTGTATAGAAATATTCTCTTAACAACAACTCTCCAAAAGTAAACCTGGGAGGTAGAAGGTAAAATTAATTCCATTAGCTTGCTAAAAAAATAGGTAGTAAAAATCCATATTAATATCAAACAACTCAACATATATTAGTAAGCTAAAGAGCTCGACATGGAATGAAAATAAAGGATAGCAGTATGCATATGCAATCTGAACTTGTGTGAAATGTGTATTATCATTAATGCATGTTGCACACAGAAATATACATAAGAGGATGATTGCATTAACTGGCTAACCAATCATTGTAACTAACTAAATGCAAACAATAATTAATAGTGTGATCCAACCTTAGCAACTAATTAATAGGATATTCTATGCTAATAAGCTTCCCTCCTTCTAAGGTGGATTGGGAGGATTCCGAATAGCCATTTTGGAGAGGAGAAAAGATAAGTTGGAGCTAGGCAATGCTTTAGTGAGGAGGCCCACGAGTTGGCTATTTGAGTGAATCGGCACAGCTTTACTTGAACTCTAGCAACCTTCTCTCAAACGAAATGGCAATTGATTTCAAGTACATTCATGAAAAACCAAATTAGAGGCAATGTGGATAGTGACTTGATTATCACAAAATAGCAGCAAAGGGATCTCAAGGTTGACATGAAAATCCTGTAAGAGCTATTGAAGCCAAGTTAACTCATTGGTGGTCAAAGCGAGAGCCCAAATTCTACTTTAACCGAGGATAAGGACACTGTAGACTGTTTCTTAGATTTCCAAGAGACTAAAGAGCTACCAAAGAAGATACAATAGCCACCAGTGGACTTTCATGTTTTAGGGCAGAAGGCCCAATCTACGTTGGATAATGCTAGAAGTTGCTATTAGGATTGTAAGGAAAATAAATTTCATTGCCCAGAAGTTGCTTTGAGAAACCAAAGAAGGTGATGTGTAGCCTAAAATGATTGGTGCATGGGGAGGCAATAAATTGGCTGAGATGATGTTTTGGGAAGGTAATATTTGGTTTAGTGATGGTAAGATACGAAAGGCAGCCAATGAGATGAGTAAACTAAGAGAGGCCCTAAAGGAGGTCACCATTGCCAAAGCTAAGCTAAGTGTGTGGATCAAACATAGTGTGAAATGGTTTCATCACAAAGAACCTAGTGCCCTCAAAGATCTGAAGAGTATAGTGATGCTAAGACATAAAGATGCCAAAAGAAGACCAAGAAATCTCTAAGCCTAAGAAGTACTTCAAGGAACCAATGTCACAAAGTTTAAATTATTTTTGAAGAATAGACTTGAGATGATCAATGATAGTAGAAGATGGTCCAGCAATAATAAGGTCATCAACACAAACGAGTAAAGTGTTGATAGAAGTGATGGACCATTAGTGAAGAAGGAGTGATTGGCATGACACTGAGTGAAACCAACTTGAAATAATACTATAGAGAGCTTGGAAAACCATTGTCTGGATGCTTGTTGAAGACCATACAAGGCTTTATGAAGTTTGCATAACAATTTTTTACTACTATGCTGAGATATAGAAGATGGAGAATAGCTAAGGGGAAGCTCCATATAAACTTCCTCAAATAGTTCTCTATTCAAGAATGTGTTGTTAACATTTGACTGAGCTAGGTGCCACTGTTTTGTTGTAGCAAGAGCCAATAGAACCTTAACTGTAGTGAATTTTGCTAAAGGTGAAAATGTATCCAAGAAGTCGATTCCCATTTACTGTGTGTATACTTTAGCAACCAGACGAGCTTTATGTCTATCAACACTACCATTAGCCTTAAGCTTAAGTTTGTATACCCTCCTACAACCAATAGCAAATTTCCCATATAGTGTACCAGAATGCAAGTGTTGTTTGGCAATATGACAGAAGAATTATTGATAGGAATGAGTTAATGGAATAATGCAAAATTTGAGAAAATATGCCTGGAGGCTCCAAAGTTAAAGATCCATGTGTTGGAGGAGAAATATGATGAGAGGAAATAGACAAGCATATACTAAAAGTGTAGGATTTAGCAGAAGGCTCCTGGTCATTTGGCTGGGTAGATGGAGTTGAATTGTTGATGTGAGTGGATAACATATTGAGAAATTGATTATACAGATCAGTACTTAAGGTTTGAAAGAAGCTATTGGAGTCCATGTTTTGGGAATGAGATAGTTGGTTAATTGCACTAAAAGCGTTATGAATTAGCGCAGAAACTCGATTGGACTTATTCAAGATATAAGGTTGAGACTTATTTTTGAACTTGAACCCCTAAGGATAACCATGGATCTTGTAACAAGTCTCGACTATGTGTCCATAGAATGAAAAATGAGGATAATGCAGACAATAAAAATTACACCTGAATCCTACCTTATGTCACTTTAAAGCTTAAAGTGATCATTCGAAACTTGAAAAGTGGAATGTAATAAATATTAGTGCTACAAGAACTTAACATTAGCCCCCTTGAAAAGGTTTAAAGATAGCGGAAAAATCATATACAACTTGAATTCATACTTAAACTATTGTAGCTAAGATGTCCTAGAGCTTTAGCTAATTTCAAGATGCACATTAATGGAATTAGTCCTAGTTTTAAGTATGGGACATTAAATAGGACATATGCCTTTTACGTAATCAAGATGATAATTGAGCTCAGATAGTAAGTAAGCTCACTATAACCAATTTATTATGTTGTCTACCTTTTCTATTATAGTTAGGTAATGTACATAATTGCATGAAGGACAATTACTGTAAAGAAAAGTTTCTTCATCATACCACCGTCCTTACGAATTGACTTCAATGTAATTAAGTTAAGCCTGCGAAATTATCAAACCAAGATTTTAATCCCAAAAAGAAAAAAAAAACAGAAGCAGAAGAAATTTCTCTTTCCTTTAAGTTCAATATTTTGAACGATAACTTATAACCTAATTAAAAGTTTAACTATAGATTGGTTATTTTGGGGTTTCATGTCCATAGATTGCCTTATTATAGCTTTTTTGATTCGTTGGGTATGTCGATGTGCTTTAGTCTAAGTAGTTGGGTGCATCAACCTCTTTCTTTTATAGGAGAGGGGATAATACATTCTTTCGGAACTTGTGCTACTCAACTCGTCGGAAGATGATTCACTTGAAGACTAATCGTCATTGTCAGAGCCAATAATTATAGAATTCAATTGACAATTCAAATATTTTGTTTGCTATTTTAGTAGATTATTTATAGGATGTATCAACAATAAAAAACTTGCAAAATAGATTATTTTATTAAAGAATTGTCATTCATAATTTGGTTCACCATATTTGTTATTAAAGGAAAGTTGTATCTCAAACACTTTTTGAGACACAAATGTCATGATGTTGCACTGGAGACTTGAATATATATTAATAACATGCATGGTTGTTGTGTTTTCAATTAGGGATAGATCTCAATGTAAATAATCAAAAGACATACATAATTATATTCCATAGTACATACAAATGCACTTCAATATCAAATAACAATGAATGACTCAGTAAATCAAAACAATTACCTGCAAACAAAGTCATGATGTATAAGGTTTGTGCCATACTATAGAGCTTTAAGACTAAAATTTCTAGTCCACAATAACTAACTAAACTTTGTGATTCATGATACATAATGGGTATAAAATAAAACTTATGGCCTCTTTGATGGCATGAATTTTAATAACCTAAAAATGGCCATTCAATTAAGAATCAATGATTTGTGTACCTCCAAAGATATAATGCTACTCTATGTTGAAAGATTTCCTACAATCAAAGAAACAAGTTTTAGCAAGAAAGAAATTTTAAAGTGAAATTGGCTTGGGTTTGTTGATGCTGAGGCTTCTGTTAGGCATTCAATCAAACATGAAAACAATCTTCCAAGTTAAAATTCCAATCAAGAAGTTACTTAATCAAAGCTAGGAATTGAATAGATGTGGTTACAACAAAATATGCATTTCCAAAGAATGGAGACATTAGAAAGGATACGTGCATAATCCAATCAGAAGATTTTTTTGGTAAGAGTCAATAAAAAATGGACTTAATATATGCAACAAGCCCAAAACATTCATACTGGTGCCCATTCACTATTAGCCTGTCAAGACAAACACTTTAATGGAATTTAATGCTATAAATCCCATTTATCTAGGTGTGACATGATAGACTTTGATCATAATTATTTGTGGGTCAAGATTTCAATTTATTGTGTGAATTAATCCTATCAAGGGATTAGTTAATCTGTCCAAAGCACTCTATCATGTGTTTGGTTTTGGAATTTATGAATTTAAACATTCAAAAGCAATGATCTAAATATACAATCAACAGAATAACAAGTACACAATACACGAGTGTAGCTAGAAAATATTAAATAAAAAGCCTAAATGACTTAATAAATAAGAAATAAAAAAAGAATAACCATTAATCTTAAACCAAGTGTCCATTGATATTCCCGAAAGTAGCTGCAATAATACATCAAAATGGCAATCCTCAGTAATTTCATCATAACTCGTTGTAGAAAAATGTTTTTCAAGAATCACTTATTGCGTTAGAAACTAGACATCTATATCTTTCCAATGGTATATGGCATGTCATCTAGATTATTCTCAATAAAAACAATATATTCTGAGAAATTGACGCAAAATTGTCACAGCATCCTAAGAATTGATTCCAAATGCACTAGCTAATACAACATTCTTAGGCATGATTTTGTTGTATCTCTCAAGGACTTGTATCTTCATCTTATCACTAATCGTCAAATGTTTGGGTGTCATTCTCCCTCAGTTGGAAAAGACTCCCTTCAAGTATCGATCAAACTCATCTTTAATATAAGAAGAAAGATTTTTGACATTTAAGGTTGCCGTAACTCCATAATTACTAAGCAATTCAATTTTATGAGCATTCTCACCAATTTTTTGTAGTGCGTTGGAAGGACCCTCAATTCCATGCTATAATGCTCCATGACAACCATGAGAAAATCCTCCTTGCGAAGGTGAATCCAAACTAAGTCACTTTTCTTGAAACCTGCTAGCTTTTGATGCTCGTTGGTAATCCTTTGATACTTCTCATTGTACTTGAAAATTTCTTGACGTGCTTAGCATGATCCTTTTCGTCATTATAAAGTATTCAGTAATTGGAAATAAAGTAAAATCCAATGGAGAAATAAGATTGCTGCCATGGACCATCTCAAAAGGGCTTATTCTAGTTGTTTGGCTAGAAGGTCGATTGTAAGCAAACATAGCTTGAGCTAAAAGTATATCGCATTGACAAATATTTTCATCAACCAAACTTCTCATAAGGTTTCCCTAGCTTTTATTAGCAACCTCCATTTGTCCATTCGTTTGAGGATGATGCAGAGAACTACACTAAATCTTAGTTCCAAACTTCCTCCAAAGTGTGCACAAAAAATAAGTCATAAACTTAGAATCCTAATAAGACATAATGGTCTTCAAAATGCCATAATGTCTCACAATTTCTTTAAAATAAAGATCAGCAACATGTATAGCATCCAAAGTTTTAGTTCAAAGCACAAAATGTGCAATCTTGGAGAATCGATCAACAACCACCATGACTGAATCTTTGTTTCCTTGAGTGCAAGGCAAACTAACTACAAAATCCATACTCACATCTTCCCAAGACAATGCTAGAATTGACTATAGAGTATACAAACTAGTGTTTTGCCCATGACGTTTACAAGTTCTACACCTCTCAACACAATATTTGACACCCTAATCCATCCTAGCTAGGCCAATAAAAGTTCTCTTGAACAAGTTCTAGATTTTTATCTCTTCCAAAATTTCCAACAAAGACCTTTGTAATGTGCTTAAAAAATAATCGCTTGCCTTTGAAAGTAATTTGGTACACATAGATCTTTAAAAAGAAAGTCATCTTGAATCAATAAATGTTTAAATGGACTCTTCAAGCATTCTTCCCAGATTTTTCCAAAGTATGATCTTCTTTGTAGAGATCTTTGAGTGTCTCAAAGCCAATAATTTTTATTTGCAAAGTAGATAGCAAATAATATCTTTGACTAAGAGCATCTGCCATATGATTAAGAACACCATATTTATACTTGATGAAAAAAATTGAAAGCTTGTAGATACTCAACCCACTGAGCATGCTGAAAGTTCCGTTTTTATTGAGAATTCAAGTACTTCAATGCTTCATGGTACGAGTAGGGAATAAACTCTTTGTGCAAAAGATAATGCTACCAATGATCTAAAGCATGAACGATAGCAAAGAACTCCACATTTCACGAAGGAAAACAATAAGCTTATCTTCATAGCTAAAAACAACATCAATTCCCACATTTGAAGCATCATAACCAACTTCAAAAACGTTTACAAAATCTAGTAGTTAGAATATTGAAACTTCTATAACCATTTCCTTCAGAAGAGAAAGCTCTTTTATGTACTTTCTGTCCATCTAAAACTACCACCACGAAAGCACTCTGTGATAGGTGCTATTATAATGCTAAAATTTTTGATAAATCTATGATAAAAGGAAGCTAAGCATGAAAAGTTCAAATATCATGAATAGATTTAGGTATATTAGCCAACTTAGGATTGCCTCAATCTTATTATCATCTATTATAATGCTTTCCAGAGAAACAATATAGCATAAGAAAATCAGGCTTGATGAGAAGAAATTATACTTCTTCTCATTTGCATATATTGTTGCCCTCTTAGCACTTCAAATACTTATTATATATGATTCAAATGTTTCTCTAAGCTACAACTATAGACAAGAATTTTATAAAAATAAATAACAACAAACTTCCTAATAAAAGGTTTAAAAATATGGTTCATGAGCTGCATGAATGTTGAATGGGCATTAGAAAGATCGAATGGCGTAACCAACCACTCGTAGAGACCATTTCTTGTTTTGAAAGTTGTTTTTCACTCATCTCCAATCTCATGTGAATTTGATGATAGCCACTTCTAAGAACAATCTTAGAGCCATTCTTGAAACCATGAAGTTGATCAAGAATATCATCAAGACAAGGGAAAGAAATGCAGTATTTGTTAGTAATTTTATTTACCACTCTACTACTAACACACATATGCTAAGAACTATCCGTTTTTGGCATAAGAAAAGCCAGTACAACACATAAACTCTTATTCTCTTGCACAAGGCCTTTAGATAAAAGTTCATCAACTTATCATTGTAACTCTTCATGCTCTATTAGATCATTTCACAAGTTGTCTTATTTGGAAGAGAAATACTAGGAATTAAATCATTGCAATATTGAATTTCTCACATTGGAGACAGTTCGAGTGGAATTTCTTTGGGTACCACACTCCTAAAATTCCTGCGCCATTGGATGTACTTGCCATGGGATAACATGACTCTCTTTATTTTCTTTAAGAATCACCAAAGTAAAAGCCTCCATAAACTCATCAATCACCTTATCCACTTAAGATTTAGAGAGCAAATTATTTTCCTCCCTTCTAGAGGTTTAGGATCCCATCTTGGTTGTCTCTAAAATAATTTTTCCATCATCTTTGGTAAAAGAGTAAGTGTTCTTAAAATAATTATGTAAAGTTCTCCTATCATATTGCCAAGGTCTATCAAAAAGCAAGTGACAAACATCCATTGGAACAACATCACACCAAACCTCATCTTTGTATTTACCAATGGAAAATTGAACGAGATATCTTTTTATTTATTTTTATCTCATGTTCCTTGTGAAGCTAAGATAGCTTGTACAATTGAGAATGATCCTTCGTCTTCAATTTCAACTTTTCCACCATTATAGCCGCTATAACATTCTCACAACTTCCCCTATCAATGATGACATTACAAAATTTGTTATGAGAAGTGCACATTGTGTGGAAAACATTGTTGCGGAGCCAATAATCATCTTCTACATGGATTTCATTGAGGCTATGACGAATGACTAAGGATTCTCCATGATCTTCATAGATAACATTATCCTCTTCATCTAATTCATCACAGATAAGTGTTGTCATATTAGGTTTATCATTGATTTTCTCTTCTACAAGAGCAATGATTTTGCAACTTAGACAATTCACAACAAAGCATCCAAAGCCTTTGCACTTGAAGCATAAGGCCCATTTGGTTTCATTTTCATATTTTTTTAATATTCTAAAAATGAAACACTTCACTTTTACACATTTTCATCCAACATCATTTTCATTTTGATTTTTAAAACACATTCTCTAATAACCTATATATCTTCTGCCTCTATTCCATTTTCTCTATCTCTATCCATTTACAACCTACTAAAACCAACATAATCATTACTTTTCCAACAATCTATCCAAAATATAAACTCATTTTCAACCCATTTTCTTCCACTAACTACTTCCCAATATTTTGAAAATGATGGAAAATGAAAATTGAAAATTAAAAGAAAATTAAACCAAACAAACCCATAGTTTTTAAGTATTAGATCCATTTGGCTGCACATAACCACCAACACCTTCTTTGTTCACATGAGATTTTGTTTTTCCTCTTTTGATGTGGTTTTAAGTTCAGAAGAAAATGTACTCCTTTGGTTGGAAGTACCTCTATGTGAAGAAAATCAAACATTGCCCTAGCTTGATTCTTTTTATCTTTCCACCTTAAGAGCTAATTTGCATATATCATCTAAGGTCTAATAAAACTACAGCTACACCACATTGCAGATGTCATGATGGAGTCCTCCAAGAAAATGAGCAATGGTTTGTTCCTCCAACTCGACAACGCCACATCTCGTCATAAGCATTTCAAATTCAGCAATGTAATCTTCCACAAACAAATCTTTTTGTTTGAAATAATGGAATTTGAGAAATGCATTTTGATAATAATTTTTGAGTAAGAATCTTATGCAAAGTTCCCTTTTTATCTTTTCCCAAGATTTTTATTTTTCTTTTTCCATCACATGCACATTGCTTTTTTAAGTGTTCCCACTAAATAGATACATGTTTCTTCAACTTAACGGCAATTACCTTGACCTTGCAATCTTCAAAATTTCATTGAATTCAAAGATTCTCTCAACAAAATTTAACCAATCTATGAACTCATCCAGATAATTTCTTCCATCAAAATCTGGAATATCAAATTTAAAATCTTGACAGCAACCATCACCAACATTTCTTCAAGGTCTTTAATAGGGTAGGAATCTTCACTTAAGTCATTATTTTGACTACCATGGAATGGATTGACATCCACTCCATTCAGTTTAGCCTTGAAACATAACCCTCAACATCACGTCCCAAAGGTTCATAGCAAGCAAGATGTTGCTAGAGTTGTTTTACTTGTCTCCTTAAATCTTCCAACTTAATATCATGAAGGTCTCTTTGAGAAGTTGCATGATCACCAACGTTTGAGCTATTTCTAGGACAACCTGCTATTGAAAAACCAAAGCTATGATAACAAATTTGATACCAAAAAAATATAAGGAAGTAGGCGGAACATCAAGGCACCACTCAAATTATGTAACAACACTCATTATTCTAGAAATCCACCTAAAAGCTTAGAGTAACAACAAAAAGATTTCTTTGCTTAGGAACAAGCAAGGGCTTGAAATATTACTTGTATTCTTCAAAATAATCCGTTGAATTGATTACAAGAGGTGACCTTATAAAGCTTAGAACAACCCTCCAAGCATAGGATGACTTTCAAGGTATGATACACTTATCGTGGCTTAAAAAATATAAAAACTAATGAGTGCAACTAGAAAATATGAAGAAAAAAGCATAAAGGACTCAACAACTAAGAAAGAAAGTAAGAAGAACTATTAAAATTGGTCTGAAACAGAGAACCCGTTTATATTCATGAAAACAACCACAACAACACATCAAACTAGTAGTCCTTAGTAATTTCAACATAACTCTTTGTAGAAATTTTTTTTCAAGAACCATGTGTTGCTTAGAAACTAAACACCTATGGCTTTCCAATGGTATATGGCACACCACCTAGTTCATTCCTAATAAAATAGTTTATTCCAAGAAATTGACCCAAAATCTATCATAGCATCCTAAAAGTTGATTCCTAATGCACCAATTGATACAACATCCTTAGACATGATTTTCTTACACAAATGGCTACTTTTCTCACAAAGACTTGTATCTTTATCCCATGACTCATCTTGAAATATTTTAGTGCCAGCAGCATAAGTTTCAAAGCTTTGAGGACTTGATGCTATGAAATAAGTATACACCTCAATAAGTTCAAAATACTTGGTCATACTTTCCTCAATGCATTTCACCATTTAAGCTTCAATTAGTTGGGTTTGAAGGTAACATCCAATTCAACTATATGCATAATGAATGGGAAAGATTACGATGCACTCGCTTAAGCTCCTTAAGATGGATATCTCTTTCAAACCACGTCAGATGCTTGCAAGTATGAGACTGCTAGAGAAAAATAATGGACACAAGTCATTTTACTTGAAAATTTGAAAACACAAGCACACATCTTATCAACTTTGTGATATGGCAAAAGCAAAGTTGCATTACTAACATGAAAGGAATGTAGCTAAATAAGTCTCACCTCTGATGTTCTCTTCAATTTTTAGTATCATAAACAACTCATTATACTCTGTGGTGTGGGAAAAAAGAAATGCATTAATATTTTCAAAAGGAATGCGAGACAACTTTGCCCTAGAAAGTCTCTTTGAAATGACATCAAAGGGTTTCATATATCTAATCGAGTATGTAAACCAAAAGCTAATCAAAATCAAAAATAGATATACCAATGGAATCCTTTGAAAGTTTGGCATGTAAATTTCATAGTATGGATATGTAGAAACAAAATTCATGTTAAAACATGATTTCACCCCACTAGCCAACAAAACTTTACTAAGATCAAAAATGTCTCAGCCCAAAATAAAATCACATGCATTCTCTTCTCCCAAGATAACCTTTAGTTATATCCCAAAACAAAATCAAATAGTCCATCACATTATGCAAATTCACTTCCAAAATATCATCTTCTAAAATATTTTCTTTTAAAATACCCAAAACAATAGCAAACAAATCCAAAATCAATCTTCTCCACACAAATATAATACCCCAAGTAAACTAGAGCATAGATGATCTTCTAATTCTTTAAGTAAGGCTAAGCCCTCCCAACTTTGATCACACTGTAGGTTTTATCAAGAATGACTACTTCATTAGATTATTGTTCAATATAATGATTAATAAAAAAAATAAAATTAAAAAAAAAAACATATAACAGTCCTATAAATAAATCAAATCTAGAATTTCTTAAAACATCTTAATTTTCAACATCCTCAATATCATTAAAACCACAAGATAGCTATCATGAAATTCTTATAGGAAATTTTTTTTTTTTTCGTCTTATGTAAATATTGATAATATTTGGTTTTATTTTGAATGTTTCAAAGGAAATTATTTTTGGAATGGTTTGAGGAAATTAGATGTGTGTTAGGTTTTCTTTTACAAATTAACTAAAAATTATTTTGAAACATAATATATATTTGGTTGTATTATGGGATGAAACAAATTTTATTATAAATATCAAATCAATATTTTTTTTATCTGATAGTGGAATGAGTATTTAATTTTTTTATTATAATTAACTACAAAAAAGACGTTAGTGGTAGCTTAGGTAGTCACTAAGTAAGCAAAAACTTGGTTGTGACTACTTGGGTAAGTCACAAAAAATTTCAACATAAATAAAAATTATTGATCGTTAATTAAAGCGGTCAGTAATTGCCGCAATGACCAAATATATTTTCATGTATAATTTTCTATAATATAATATGCGTGACATAAACAAATGAAAGCATATTTTAACTATCATTATTGTTTATAAGTTAATATTATTTTGATATTTTAAAATTTTAAAAAAATAATAATAACTGTATAAATAGTATTACCTTTAATTTAATAAACTACAATGTTGATTATTTCTATATTACCTTTAAATTTTGGCCATATATATTTACCATCATATGTGTTATTTGTATATATATATATATATGCACACATTATAAATAGTATTTGTATACTATATATATAGTATATACATTATATATGTATAAATTAAGCTAATACATAGAATACCTGCATGCTTATATATACGCTCATCAGTTACATATAATATTAGTCAATAACATACTCACTAATAAATTATGCTATAGCTATTACTTTTTTGTTTTAAAATTATGCTATGGTGTAGCATCTATATGAGAATATATGTATATATATAGTAATGTAAAATTAAGGGTATTGTTATTTGCACTTCAAAATTTATTCTTCGCTCTCCATTCTAAATTTTTGTTCTAGGCTATTAATCAAAATATCCACCTTACTTTTCAAATGTATATATATTAATTTGCAAGACAAATGTCCTCTTTAATATAATAATTATCACTTTCAACTTTATTATTCATGAAAACATTCCTCCTCAACTAGTCATATTTAATATAAAATAACATTAGACTTGGCATATGGGTACCCATAGATAACCCAAGATTAATGGGTAATTATGGGTTGGGTAAATTTACCCATAGATAAAATTATTATTTTTATTAGATACGAGATAGTGGACCTATTACCCATGACTATGAGTGATGGGTAACTCACAGATACTGGTAATTTTATTTTTTTTATACTTGAAGGTAAATTAATATGTATTTTTTAATTTACATAATATTATTCAAGTATTACTTAAATAAAACTAATAAAAGAGGCTACAAATTTTAAACATTATATTGAACAAATACTTAAAGTATGCCAAGTATTTTAGTTTGAAAAATACAAATTAAATGTTTAAACATCTATCGATTTTAAGTTATATTACATTTTGAAATTCAAATTTAAATCCCATTATATGTCAAAAGTTTTATATCCTCCAAATTATTTGTGAGAAATAGAGAAAAATTTAATGTGTCTGTGCTTATATATATAGTTATTCATGGATTACTCGTGGGTTGGGTCAAAAAGTGACTAGTAATGAGACGGTGGGTAAAATTACCTACATTTTATTAGGTGGAGATCTGCATTTTTTTGTGCACCCTCAGTATGAGTGATTTTTTGCCATATCAAAATAATAAGGTGCAGTACTTTTTTCTTCTTTATTTCACTTTTTTTATTGAAATAATTTTACACAACAATCTTTATGAAATAAAATAAGACCCACAATTGGGGTGTAAAAATACACTATTTTGTACTGATGCTATTTTTTTTCCTATTAAAATTCATAGCCATGTCTTCAATGAAATGATTGAATTTATAGATGAGATAATTTGTTTATTTTTATGCTCTCTATCAAGTTTGACATGGTTCAAGTCAAGGCTAGGAATGAATCAAGATTACATTTAATAGGACAAAGAATAGTACTGTACAACAATTTAAGTGAAAGGATATCTTGAAAATAAAGGGATGTAATGGTCAATTCTTGTAGATTAAAAATCAAGTGGAGTGTAAATGTAACACCCCCAAAAATGTAGTTGGTGAAAATTTAAATATCATTACTTTAATTTGAAAAAACAAAAATGTTTTGGGGGTCAAAACATAAAAAGAAAAAAGATTAATTGTTGGACAATTTAAGTTTTGGGGGTTAAATTGTAATTTTTTTTGGTGAAATAAGTTAATCAAAGGCACTCATAAGATAAAGGACTTAATTGAAAGCTGAAAGAAAATGTTGGGCGTTAATTTGTAATTAGGAAAAAATACCCTTTAAATGTCATCTCCCCCCTCCCATTTTTCTTTAATTCTTGCATGCAAATCCTCCCTTTCCTCTCTGGCATTAGTGAAGCTTAACAATATCCATGCCAAACTCTTTCTCTCAACTCGAGGATTCCATTGGTACCAAAATTACAAAAAAAAAAAAAAGATTGATGAACTAACCAAAAATTGAGTGAGAAACTCGAGCAGCAGCAAAGGTAGCAAGCGTGGCATCATCGGCGGCAAAAGCTTAAGTTGGAGTAGTAGGTCGAGATGAGTTTGGCTCAAAGAACGTAGTTATGCTTTCAATTTCTCAAACAGGCTAATGGCATAGGAAAATTTCATGCGACGGTGAGTGAGAAACCTATTTCTATTTTTTGGCAAATTGAGTGGTAAATCAGCAGTAAAGCTTACAATTGACCTAGGCATTTGATTGTGTGTGTTGAGATGCGTCTGTGGGTGATGGTAGTCAACCGCACACAGCAGCAGTGGCACATGGCAATGGCAATGCGCGGTAGCCTTGAGACAAAATTCTTATCTCGTTGGGGTGGTCACATTTGTGGTATTAGTTTATGGTGATTGAGTTCTGAAAATAAGATCCTTGGTGAAAATTGTTGGAATTGGAGTTATTACAAATTAACTTGTATAGTTCTTATTACCTTACTAATACTTCATACTATAAAGTAATATAGAAAAACATGAATTGGGATTGAGCAATGAATACACGATCATATATGTAATGCTTAGGGGACCTAGATTTGTAATATATATGTATATATGTAGTCTTTGATTAATTAAGTTAAGTAGGTGATTAAAACCCTAATTTGTATGATGTATAGTGTAGAATCATTAAAGGTTGAATTCTCATTAATTAAGTTTAATAATTGTAATTATATATTTGACTTTATGTAACATTGCAAGGACAAAATATTATAGGAATCTAACTTCATTATTATGTTTCAACTAAGCTGTTGTGCTAGGACTTAAATTGAT
Source organism: Jacaranda copaia (assembly GCA_014898725.1). Classification (NCBI taxonomy): domain Eukaryota; kingdom Viridiplantae; phylum Streptophyta; class Magnoliopsida; order Lamiales; family Bignoniaceae; genus Jacaranda; species Jacaranda copaia. The sequence goes on along the minus strand of JACGDI010005492.1, from coordinate 1,314,239 downwards.
AAATTAAGAAATTGACTTAGGAAAAGATTATCAATCAGGGCAAATAAAACTCTCATAAATATCATAGCATCAATGACATAATTAGCATGTTATCTTATAGTATATTTAGAATCAAGCCTTAAAATATTATATTAATTGTAAAATAATCGATATTAAGATATAAATGGCTTAATTATTATTATTTAAAGGTTGGTACAAGCATTTCAATGATAAGCATGTTCTTTTAGATAGGTGACAAGGAGCTAGGATTTACAGGATAGTAGAGCAAGGGTAGGATTTGCTGTGGAATCTAAGGTGAGGGTCAGTCTTTCCTCTTCTGGGAAGTGAATGATCTTTTATTCTTATATCTGTGCTTATCTATTGAATTTAATTGTACCCATTCTAGTGCCCAAAACATCATTTGTGTTATCTATTTCTGTCATGTATACCCTACAACTTTGCCAACTTTCCCGATGTACATTATTATTTTGGTCTTGCCGACCAAATCTCATTTTGTATTCCTATTTAATTCATCTTGTATATTGTTTATATGGCCTTGTTGGCCAGTGTTCATAGGTAGTACTGTTATGTTTGGCTTCATAGATATGTTTCTGATCTATTATTGATTATATATTATATGTTGGCATAATGATAAGTTACCTTGAGAATGCCATTAGGGGGTTACCGCTCGATGGGATGCCACAGGTCGGGTTAGGTCTTGAACTAGGTCCAAAAATATGACTAGGTGGTATAGCCCAGTAGTGGCTAGTCTCCCTGTTAGTACCCATTTTAGATCTTAACTTGTAGGTAGTTGGAGATTAGATGTTTACAAATGGCGAGATCTAGCATGCAGCTAGCCATGCAACATATCTACCGAGCCAACTACTTAGGTATCGAGTGGAGTACTTAGGAAATGGAGTAATAAGGGAAGTCTGTTATGATTATTGTACTCCATGTACCATTTGTTACTATTTATTATCGTTTATGTTTTGTTCTAGGAGCTATAAGGAAAATGTTGCCAATAGTCTGTTAAATTTGATAACACATGTCCTTAGTTACATTATTACTTGTCGTAAAGTCTTGCTTGATCATTATTGAATCTGCTTATCAATTGCTACACTTTTGATGAGTTTTCTTTGATTTTTGTCATATTTTTCCTTCACTAAGTCCTTAGGACTTACCTTCTTTTTGTTATCTTTTATTCTTTTCCCAAACAGAACTAGATGAAGACTAAGGGCTTGAGGCTTACCCGAGGAAAGATTTATTTTATAATAGATTAGGTGTTATGTTTGTACATATAGACTACACCTAATTGTGACATTAAAACTTAAGAATGTTATGTAATGTTTAAGTTTAAATTTAAGATTTTTGATATGTATATATGGTACTCTATGAAATGATCTTTCGGGTTTAAGGTGAGTAGCTATCTATTATGTTTTGTTAAATTTTGGTTTCTCTAGTTATCTTTTGAATTATATTTTAAGTTTGAATTAGTGTCACCTTAGCTTAGGAATCACCACTGGCTAAGATGCCACAAAGGTGGTATCAAAGCATAGGTTTGTTGATGACCAAGGTAAATGAGTATAATTGGGATTTGTGGCTAGTTTGTAGGATAGAAGGTTAGTTAAGGTCAAACTCTTGGGTATAGTACTTGATATGAAGAGGTAGAAGATTATACCTATGGTGGCCGACCAGTTAGCGATATTTACTTTCGGAAGTCGAGCATTAGACTTTAGATTGAGAATTGAACCTTGGGTATCTTATGTATAATAGAAAAAATTTTCATGATTAAGGAAATTGGAAATGAACTTGGCTAATATAGTTTTAATGAAATAACTTTATGTATTGTGAGATAACTCGAGAATATAAGGAAGAAAAGAAACTTATGAAAGATGAAGGCAAGGAATCTTTAAAAGAAAGAATTAAAGCTTTAGAACAGGAAAATGCAATATTATTAGAGAAATGCCCACGCCATGAAGATCAACTTTATGACATGCATGAGGCATTGAGAGAAAGGAGAGCATAGACATATCTTTTAAAAATAATTGTTCAAGTTAGAAATGACATTGTAGAGAGACTTATAGACGAAATGGAGTGGGAAAATGAAAAGGTAAAAATAGCTAAAGGATGGATTGAGAGGCTCCACATGATATGAGCCCAATTAGAAGAGACTTTTGGGATTTTAGAGGCGAATCATCGTAGGATTGTTACTGTGACCCAAATGATTATGCATAAAGTTAGAATCATTTTGGCACATTATAGGAGTGCCATTGATTAGATCATTGAAGTTGGGGTAGCATTCGAGGCCAAACCCTATGGAGTTCGTCCCTCTCTGGAATCCAGATATAGATAGGGCATCCGTATTGAGGAAGTACCTAAAGGAAACTCGGAGGAGTTGCAATAAGAGAATCTTAAGAAGGACCCCACACATGAGCCCCCAGTTGAGTTCCTATAAGGGATTAACATAGAAAATAGTTTTCAAGAATTTGAAGAAGACAATGATGATATAGATATAGGGCTGAATGGGGAGAGTAGAAAGATGAGGAAGAAAATATAAATTCTAACATTATTGATGTGGAATAATAGAGATAGAGACTCCTGAACAAGTAATTATGCCTATAAATATATGTGCATGTATTTGTATTAGCTTTTAGTCATTAAATTAGAATATAATAAGCTAAAGTTAGCAAGACCAATAGGGTAATACCCTTACTCAAACCTCATCATTTTGTCCATGACTAGGCAAATGGTTAGCTTAGTTAAATTTTGGAATTTTGACTTTATATACATCGCTGTATATAATCACTAATGCTCACTCAAAATGATCACGAAAGTTCTTATGTTAATCTTTACATAACTAGTTTTCTGTATTAATGAATTTTGCTGAAATTTGTTAAAACACTTTATATACTAGTCTAAATGATTTGAAACAATTGATGATAACTTTAGATATCATTGAATGAATTTGAAAATTGCAGGTTAAAAAGTATTCTAGCTCTAACCTGACTATAGAAAAGAACAGCATCATAGGAAAATTTTTATATACCTACTCAGGCTGGAGCGGGATGCAAGAAAGGCTACCTAGTAGATAGGCTAATGTACAAAATGTTCTTAGACATGGAGTGTAGACGGCTTAATATTTAGCCAATTGAAAAGCAGTATATGTATAACAATATATTAGTTATTAATTTAAAATTTTCTATTTATGTATTTGAATTTATAAAATTTGATTTTAAAAGATAAATAGTTAATTTTAATTAATATTCTAGTATTATTTTACACACAAATCAAATATCAACAAGTTTTAAGGTGGTGTATCATGCCGATCAAATCAAGTCTGGAGGCCTAGCAATCTTAGACTAACTAAATTGTGACACATGGCATATCTATGTGCATGGATCTATCAAGTCAAAATATTCTATGATATCTCTTAATAGGTGCATCAAAGAGATAATTATCAAAGAAGTCCAAGTCATTTGGAGGTCTCTTACTAAACATCTATATAAAGGAGTGCTCAAAGACTGATAGATTCTCATATTCACATACACATATTCTCAAGTCCGAGACTCAAGTCTTCAAAATTCAAGTTTCTACTACGGCAAAGTATTGCTACTGTAAAGTTCATATACCTTTTCAAAACATCAAGTCATCAACTCCTTTGATCTCGAAATCAAGGTTCATGTTCAAAGAAATTTCATAGTGTTCTTTATCAAGTCAAAGGATACTACACTTTATATCTAAAAACAAGTTTCAAGCTCTTGGATCATATATCGGGATAAAAATGAAGGGTTTAGTTTTGTTAGAGAATTTATTTTTTTCTCTGATAAATTGTAATTATCTTTTATTCTTTAGTATGAATTCAATTTGTTTATTATTTTTCTTTTTCTTGTGATTTAATGTTGTAGATATTGAAATTTGTGTGAACAAATTTCTAGTGCACCAGATAGGACCAATCCTACCCCTAATCTCTTTGTCCTACTTGAATTTTAAAAATATTTGCAATCATTCAATGGTACCTAAGAGAAACCAACTCACATGGGCTAAGAAAGATTCTACTAACCCAACTACTGAATTTGTCAATTAACCCATAACTATGGGCAAGAATACTGATTTTATTCCATCTAACGATTCTAACTCTGAAAGTCCAAGGGAAACAAATCCCAAGATATTGTCTTTCACCAAGTTTCCAGCTACAGCAATTAGAGCGACAACAATAGATAAACAACTTGCTCAGATAATTCAAGCTATAGCTGACCTTTAAAGGATTATGGAAGAGAAAGATATACAAATTGCACAACTCATGAACAAGCAAGAATACCCTAATATTGGAAGATTTAACTACAACCATCAATCTTTCCTTGGCCATGCAATGGTGGGAAAAAAAGCTGAGGAGATGCCTCACAAGTGAGAAACTGATCAAAAGATTATTCACTTTGCAACTTTTATTGCTACACTGTCTGTTCAACAATTGGAAGACATGATCACCAATACTATTAGAGCTCAGTATAGCATGCCTTCTCAAAGTTCTATTATGTATTCAAAGCCCTATATAAAGAGGATAGTCTTACTAAGAATGCCAACAGGATATTAACCACCAAAATTCCAGCAGTTTGATGGCAAGAAAAATCCAAAATAACATATAGCCCATTTCATAGAGACGTGCAATAATGCAGGGACTTATGGTAATCTTTTTGTGAAACAATTTGTGTTTTCATTGAAAGAAAATGCCTTTGACTGGTACATTGGCTTAGAACCTAAATCTATCGATAGCTAGGATCAAATGGAAAGGGAGTTTTTAAATTACTTTTGTAGTACATGCCAGACTGTGAGCTTGATTGAACTTGCTAATGCAAAATAATAGAAGGATGAGCTAGTGGTAGACTACATCAATCATTGGAGTGCATTAAGTTTGAACTGCGAAGAAAGACTCTAAGAGATATCTGCGGTGGAGATTTGTATTCAAGGTATGCACTGGGGATTTCTCTACATTCTTCAAGGAATCAAGCCTTGCACTTTTGAGAAATTAGCTACTCGTGCCCATAATATGGAGCATACCATTACTAATTGTAGGATTGGAATTCTTATTGAAGACCAAAAGAAAGAAAAGAAAAATTCAAAGAAAAATGAAAAATATACCAAAACTGCTACTAAGAAATCCATGGCGATCAACACAGCCTCCGTGAAATTCCCACAAGTGATAAAACGATTGCTGAGAAAACTAAAGATCAACACATTTCAACAAGCTAGAAAAGATTGGAAAAAAAATGCAAGAGAAGAAGTATTCACTTCCAGATTCTAATGTTTCCCATATCTTTAATGAATTATTAACAAGAAAGTTGATCAAACTGCTCGAATCAAAATGTCCTAAAGAAGCTAAAAAGTTGAACGATCTAAAATATTGCAATAATAATCAAGTTATTAGCCATCCATTAGAGAAATATTTTATCTTCAAGAATAAGGTCATGACTTTAGCAAATAGAAAGATAATTCTTAATACAATGGATGTTGTTGGGTCAAACCTTGCTAGTGCTATAACTATAGCAGATACCACATATGTTACAAGCAAAGATAATATCTTTTCAATTTTACTCATGAGGGCATCAACAATACTTCAATTTGGAAATTTAGATCCAGTGCTAGTAGAGACTCAATTCATTGATGAAATAATTGAGCCAGAAATAAATTCTACTTCTGAAACTGAAGATAATGGTGAGTAGACCCTTGTGACATGCCAACAAATGGAAAGATGATATGTCAATCAATCTCATCCATTGGTATTAAAGATCTCGCATGTGGCCAGATGCCCTCAACCAAGAATGATGAAAAGTCTAAAGGCTACAAATGGCAAAATGGAAAATTCATTGGTAGTTTACAAAAGGAACCAAGTGACTTCAAAAGATTATTTTCCAAATGAGGATTTGCTACTAAGGTCAAAACCTCACAATAGGCCTTTTTTCTTTCAAGGTTCATCTAGGAACAAAAGGTTAACTGTATGCTCATTGATGGAGAATTAGTTGTCAGTATTATGCTAAAGTCTACCATGAAAAATTCAAGAATTTCTATTGAAGAACTCACACATAGCCACCTTAATATTCAAGGTTTCAATCAAGAAGGCCAACAAGTTATTGTTATGATTCGTCTAGACCTCACAATTTGGGAGTTAAAAGTAAGTACTTTAGTTTATGTCATTAATACAAGGACTTCCTACCATTTGCTTTTGGGACAGCCATAGCTTCATGAGAAGAGGGGTACCTTCCACTCTTCATCAATGCTTCAAGTATTCAAAAAATGGAGAAGTTATGAAAGTTGATGCAGATGTAAAGCTATTTATTGAAGCAAATTCATACTTTGCTATTGCTAAACTTTATTTGGATCCTAACTCGTTAAATAAAGTGCAACCTGCAAACACTCTAGGCAACCACCTCATTGAAGGAATATAAGATTGCTCTAAAAATTTGAATAAATTAACAATTAATAAAGTGTCAACAAATAAAACATACGAGTTTGGTGATGAGTCCAACTTACCAATCTTTCAATATACACCACATTTATATCAATAGAGAAAGAAAATTCCACTTGAAGTATGCATTGAGCCAAATAGCATAGACCAAAGCTAATTAAAGATGGTAGAATTAAGTGACTATCAAACTTTGAGGAAAAAGTTGACCATGCCTATTATTGGCATAAGCTCATCAACCCATAACGAATCATCTGTTGCAGGGGTTTTTCACAAAGAATTCAAGAGTACATTTAATCCTAAGGCGTATAGGTTGCTTCAAAAATATGGCTATGACTGTACTAATCTACCGAATCTAAGTGAGCTTAAACCTGAGTTAACTGGAGAAACAATTCATGGACACAGTGAAACACAATAAAAACTAAGAAAACAAGGATTTTATATTGAACAATTAAAGGTTAGCTTGGGATTTAAAGTTGTAGAACCAGTCAAGATACATATGACAAAAAAGGATAACTGCATTAATGTCCAACATATTTTTGCGGAAGATCATGAGAAGCAAAAGAGTAAAAGAAGAATAATCATCGAGTTTCTACATTAGATCATCTCAATACTCTGACTACTCATCCTTCTATCTTTAAAAGACTTGGTGCTAAAGATCAAAGCAGACTTAATACAAGTCTATATCTAAGAGGTTTGGTGTTCAATTGACTTGAAATAATGCTGCAACAAAAGTAAGAAAAATAAGTGTTAATGATAAGATTGATATGTTGGAGTAGAAAACTAAAGGTCAAACTCTTCACTTATCTTAATCAAATAGAGCCAAATCTACAATCCTACTCATCAATATGGATAGACTTATGAAAATAAAGCAGCACTTCATAAAACATGCATGCATAGAGAATGGTCCTACATCACATGATCCATGTCTTGAACAGTTCAATAGATTGGTGGCAAGTGGTTTTGTACAAGCTATAGGCTACCCAGTATAGATAATAGTTCCTATCCTAGTTTTAAAAGCAAATGGAGCATCACATTCTAGAAAATAAGAGTTGTTTAGATTTAGTAGCCATTTGATGAAAAAAATGAAGAGTTATAGACATGTAACCATTTCGCTATTGATGAAGAGCCTAATTTCGAAATTCATCAAGATGAACTCCCAAAAGGTCCTCCATAACTTGAAGATGGTGGACAAGTAACTTTTGATAAAATTAAGAAGTTGAATCTTGGCACGATAGAATAGCCTCGTCCCATATTTGTTAGCAATCTTCTAAATCCTAAAAAAGAGAAATAATATTTCAAAATCTTGAGCAAGTACAAGGATGTCTTTTCTTGGATATATAAAGAAATGCTAGGATTAGACCCAAAAGATGTAATTCATCATCTTGGCAAAAGATATAAGACTTATCTAATAAAGTAGTCGCAATGAGTGCTTCACTTGGAGCTTTTCCCTCTAATTGAAGCTGAAGTCAACAAGCTTATTAATGTAAGATTTATCAAAGAAGTTAAATATTCAACTTGGATCTCCTGCATCATGCCAATCAAGAAGGAAAATGATCAAATACGCATATATGTTGATTTTTTAAATCTAAATAAGACATGTCTAAAGGACAATTTTCCACTACCTATTATTAAGCTCATTGGTTTACGCAACCATTGGATATGATGCTTTATCTTTCATGGATAGATCCTTTAGGTATAATCAAATTAGAATGTTACCATAAAATGAGGAGTGTACAGCTTTTCACATTCTAAAGGGTATTCACTATTACAAAGTAATGCCTTTTGGGTTAAAAAATATAGGTACAACTTATCAATGAGCTATGCAGAATATTTTTGATGATATGCTACATACAAGGGTAGAGTGCTATGTTGATGATCTAATGGTCAAGACTAAGAAAAGAGCGAATCACTTAGAAGATCTCTGCATGGTATTTGATCGACTGAGAAAATACAATTTGAAGATGAGCCTATTTAAGTGTGCTTTTGGTGTCACGTCTGGCAAGTTCCTTGGCCTCATAGTTGGACATCATGGAATTGAAGTTGATCCTACTAAAATCAACACTATATAAAGGATGCCACCACTAAGAAATCTTAAACAACTGCACAGTTTACAAAAGCAGTCTTGCATTCATAAGAAGGTTCATATCAAATCTTGTGGGAATATGCCAACTATTTAATCACTTGATAAAGAAAGCTGTTTCTTTTGTATAGGTTAAAGGGTGTGAAAATGCTTTTGAGAGCATAAAGAAATACCAAATGAATCCACCAATTTTAGGAGCTCCTATACCTGAAAAACCATTGATATTGTACATTGCAACATAAGAACAGTCGATTGGTGCTCTCATGGTTTAGAAAAATGAAGAAGGAGATGAGAAAGCTTTATATTATCGAAGTAGAGCTTTAATTGAGAATAAGTTGAAATACTCCCCTGTTGAGAAGATTTACCTTGCCTTATTTTATGCAATCAAAAAGCTAAAACATTATTTGGAGACATATTCCATCCAAATCATCTCACATCCTAATCTTGTCAAATTTGTGATGTCAAGACCAGTGCTTTCAAGAAGATTGTCCTAGTGGTCTATTATATTCAATTAGTATGAGATCACATATGTACCTTAAAAAGCTATTAAAGGTCAAGCTCTTGAAAATTTTCTAGCAAATCACCTAATTTCTTTAAATTAGGAAGTATCTAATGAATTACCAGATAAGGATACCCTCTTCGTTGAGATCTTGCCAACATAGACAATGTTATTTGATAGAGTAGCTCAATCTGATGGAGCGGGGGCAAAGATCGTCTTTGTTTCACCAAGAAGGCAAGTTTTGATGTATTCCATAATGTTAAATGAATTGTGCTCTAATAATGTTGTAGAATATCAAGCATTAATTATTAGGTTTCAAATGGCACTTGAAATGGAAAGCTTTGAAGTTGAGGTCTATAGTGATTCAAAATTGGTTATTAATCAGCTTTTAAATGTTTATGAGGTTAAAAAAGAAGATTTGATCCCTTACTTTCAACTAGCCTCTTGTCTGTTAAAGAAGTTTAAAAATGTTGTCCTAAATCACATCATGAGGAAGGAAAATAGGATAGCAAATGCATTGGCTAACCTGGCTATTACTTTGGCCCTTTTCAAAGGAGAAACAACAAATATCCTGATATGCAATAGATAGATTGTGCCTTCACCTATTGAGCTTGATCGTGAGGATGTAAATGCCATATTAGTCTCAATTGGTGAAATGAAGATTGAAGCACATCACCGATTAACTATTTAAAGCACAAAAAAATTACCATAAGACGTTCGTCGTAGGACAGAGGTACGTCAGAGGTCATCTCGCTTTATTTTATACAAAGATATTTTGTATCGTCAATCTTATGAAGATACTTATCAATGCTATTTCAATAGTGAAGAAGCAACTAAAACTCTGGCCAAGGCACATTCTGGAGTTTACAAAGCTCACCAGTCGAGTCATAAGCTTCATTTTCAAATTAAAAGAATAAGCTACTACTGACCTACTATGGTTAAAGATTGTATAAGTTATGCAAAAAGGTGTGAAGCTTGTCAGATGCATGCTAACTTTATACATCAAACTTCTGAACCCTTACATCCCATAGTTACTTCATGGCTATTTGATGCACGAGGTCTTGATGTTGTAGGTCTTATTACTCCTAAGTCGTTGGCTAGTTATGCTTACATGTGGGCAGCTATAGACCATTTCTTCAAGTGGGCAAAGGTGATTCCCCTCAAGGAAGTAAAGAAAGAAATTATTGTTGAGTTCATTCATTATAGTATGATTTTCAAGTATAAAGTGCCTCATTACATCATTACTAATGATGGGAAGCATTTTTACAATACGTTGATGGACAAACCTTGTGCACAATTTAGATTAACTCGATGCACAATGCATCTGCAAATGGTCTGGCAAAGGCGTTCAATAAAACTTTATGCAACCTATTGAAGAAAGTAGTGTCAAAATAAAAAAGAGATTAGCATGAGAAAGTTGGGGAAGCTCTTTAGGCTTGTCAAACAACGCATCAGACTGCTACGCAGGCTACTCCGTATTCACTAGTTTATGGAGTTGAAATTGCTCTCCTTCTTGAAAGTTAAATACCCTTTTTTCATATAGCAATTCAAGAAGGACTCACTAATAAAGATAATATTCACCTTTAACTTGAGGAATTGGAAACCTTAAATAAGAAAAGACTTGAAGCGCAACAACAACTTAAATGTTATCAAGCACATATGATAAGGGCATTTAATAAAATAGTTTGTTCACAATCTTTTCAAGTTAGAGAGTTGATGTTAGTAGTAAGAAGGCCTATTACCATCATCCTATGAATTGAAAGAAAATTCAAGTCTAAATGGGATGGTCCATATGTGGTAAAATAAGTCTCTACCAATAGTGCTAACAAATTGGTTAACAAAGATGGATTGTGCATAGGCCCCATAAATGAAAAGTTTTTAAAGCGATATTATCCATGAGAAATGTTGATCCTTGACACATGAGCCTAAACTGCATGTTACTCTTGGCCCGCATAAGTATAAACTGTGTACGATAACCACCAAAGGTAGTGCATGTGATCAAACTGCTAACTTTCCCCACTAAAGATATTTTATGTGGTTAAAATATTAAATACCCCACCTAGCCTAAGGTGGTTAAGCAATGGATACTCCTAGCCCACAAGAATATAAACTGTGAATGGCAACACCCCTCCCAAAAAAAAAAGAATGTTTACTTTAAACTACATAATGACTTGATTCCCTTGATTGGGTTCGTAGGCAGCTTAGGAGTTATTTTCAAGTTTAGCCACATCACTAAAAAGCAAAAAACGAAGTTTGTTAGAATGCTTCCTAAGTTCAATCATATCATTGGAGCAAATTTGGATCAATTACTTCCCAAGTTTGATCACGTCACTTGAACAAGTTTGGATTTCATGCCAATTTCAATCACATCATTGGAATAAGTTAGATGGCTTCCCAAGTCAATCATATCATTGGATTAAATGTGGATGACTTACTTCCCAAATTCAATCATATCATTTAGACAAGTTTGAATTGCTAGCCAAGCTCAATCACATCATTGGAATAAGTTTGGATGGCTTGCCAAGTTCAATTACATCACTGTAATAAGTTTTGATAACTTCCCAAGTTCAATCGTATCATTTTAGCAAATTTGGATGACTTACTTCTCAAGTTCAATCAAATCATTGGAATAATTCTAGACGATTTGTCAAGTTCAAGCATATCATCAGAAGAAGTTTTGATTGTTTTCAAGTTCAATTATAATTTAGGTCTATTCATTAGATAGCCAATTTTACTCATGAGCTTAAGTAAGTTTATTCCGCTCAATTATTGGGGGCATGTAATACAATTTTTCTTTGAAGTTGGCATCAATTTGAAAAAATACAAGATAAAAAAAATTGAATGCACAAGAGAATTTATTAAAAAATAACAACTTTTTTATTACATATGTAGTAATCAAGAGTTCTTTTACATCAATGATGCTGAGAGAGAGGGGGAGAGATAGAGAGAGAGAGAGAGAGAGAGAGAGAGAGAGAGAGAGAGAGAGAGAGAGAGAGAGAGAGAGAGAGAGAGAGATTCTAAGTAGCTAAGTGCTCATGCAAGTATATCAAAAACCTCCTTGGCCTCAAAAAGATCCCATCGTGTAAAAAATATTGCTTTCTCATGGGTTTCTTGTGTTTCTTTTTTAATTGAATTTGACTTAACCTTTGTGTAGTTTGAAGTACCCTCAAAGAAACATTTTAAGTGGTTTTCCAAAGATGATGTGTTTTTTATGTATAATCTCATTTATGCAATCAAATCATCAATTGTTGGTTTTATCTCTGAGAATTGCTCAAATGGAGTTTTCATGATTTTTTGACATATTCAATCCCAATAGAATCTGAGTAATATTTGCTTTGCTTCAGTCTTTATAACTCGAGAACAAAATTTAGAAACTTCAGCAACTATAAGTGCCCAAGATAGAGCTTCAAATGTCTTTTTGCGCTTGTCTTTCTCGACAAAAGCCTTATCATTTGCAATCTTAGGTAATGTTACCTTTGGTCACTTATTGGAATTAGCAATATCCTAGATAGTTTGTATGTCATCATTGAAAGGTTGAGGAACAGTTGTTTCAAGCAAGTCAAAAGGATTCACCCTATTTATCGAACCAACACTACCTTCAAAAGTAATTGGGACTGGAATTTCAAGATTTGCAAGCTAGAAAAATAACAGAGAAGAAGAAAAAAAAAAGATTACTACAAAGGATTGACAAATATATATGTTAAAAATAAAATAGGTGCATAATAATAATAATAATAATAATAATAATAATAATAATAACAACAACAACAACAACAACAATAACACTTTACGTATTTTGGTAATTCATCTGAAGGCAAAGAAGAACCTAGGACATCTGCAAAGAAATTTAAATTAATACTAATCTTATCTAAATCCAAAATCTTCGATTTCTTCTTCAATATGCATTGGTTACTAGAGTCATCATTTGACCTAAAAAGTACAAAAATTATTTCATTTCCTTCCATTGGAGCATCAGTAGGGAATGAAACCTTGAGTAAGCCACAACGTCTTTTAGATGATACTTTGGTATGTTCAAAAATGTTGTACTCCTTAAGCTCCAAATTCCCTTCTTTAACTTGCCTTAAAATAATAGGACTTTGAAGAGGTGAGGCTGCAGGGTTATTTTTGGAATTTTTCATTAAAGCTTGTTTAGGGTGAGATAGATTCTTTCCAAGATGTCTAAGCTCAGATGCATGCTGTTCAACTCTCTCCCTAAATTGATTAGATTGACAAGAACTTGATTCCATATCCTTTTAATTGACTTTGAGAACAATTTTAGTACCTTTGGTTTGTAAAGTCTTCCCGTGCTTGTCCCACCAATTCACATATTCCTTTGTGGCTAATGGAAAGGAAAAAATAATGCCAGAAGTGATACGTTTGTAAGATGTGTTCAGTAAGGTACATGGCTGCCACAGCCAAACAAGCTTGTGCAAATCACAAGTAAAGGTCTCTTTCTTAAGCTATCCAAGAGGTGTTGACAAAATCTACATTGCCAACTGAATTGATGAAGGCTATAAGCATCAATGATATGATCTTTTCCACATCAAAATTCAAATAATTGGAATGTAAAGCCACAAAAAGATCTTTGTAAGTATTTGATATACATAGGCCATCTATTACTGTGAATTGCTTGCATGGAAATAAGCATAGATTTTGAAAGGCTAAAGGACTGATTCTAAGGAACAAATCTCATGCCTATGAAAGATTAAAATATTTGGCCATGTTCTTCCCTGCATATTTGACCATCTTAGCTTCTCCTACATCAATCATAGATTAAAAAAAATGAGTACCAAGGTAGTCTCCTATCCAACTATGAACATAATGAATGGGAAAAATAGAAGTAGGTTCGTGAAAACTTGGTGAAGTCGATGTAATTCTCAAACCATGATAGATGCCCACTAATACATGAATGGCAAAAGAAAGGCTATTGCCATTTGCCATTCTACTAGCAACCTTGAAGACAATGGTACAAATTAGATTTGCTTTGCAATGAGGTAAAACAAAGCCACATAACTAACATGAAAGGAAAATGACCAATTAGGTCTCCCCTTTAACATCGTTTTCAACCTCCAACATCACAAATGGTTTATTATATTCCTTGGTGCGAGGCACAAGTGATGCATCGATTTTTCCACATAGATTGTAAGAGATCTTTGGCTCAGTGGACATTTTTTAGAAAGATCTCAAAGAAGGCTCCGCATATCTTTTGGTCCTTTAAACCAAAAGCTAATCCAATCAGAAATAGGAATGCCATTAGAGTTCATTAAGGGTATATGATAAGCTATGAATAGATATTTATAGCTTCACGGAAGAGAACGAACATATCTATCATCACCAAGTAGCTTCTCCATAGTGGGGATAGCTTCATCATATAAACCTCCTTGGATAGACAATCCACCAAGTACATGAAGATCCCATAAAGAAACTGAAAACTCTCCAGGAATAATATGCAAGGCATTCGTGGAAAAGCACCATAGCCCAAGGAAGGCTTGGAGGATATTCTTATGGCAAACATACGTGAAAAGCAAGACATAGATTACTGCACACATCCTAGCTTAACAAAGAACATCTGCATGATAGCCTAGCACATCCTTCATCCATTCCTAATAACTTGGTTGAAAAGACACTTCGCCAAACCTTAATGTGGGAATTCTCAATGAGCATCTATTAATGTTAGGGTGATAACCTGCAAATGAAAATTCTAAGCTAGTAGCTTCAACATCATGAAGAAAAGACTTCAAGAAAGTATCCTAGAACGCGATGTAATGCTAGAACATGGATCAATCACTTTCTTGGTTGCTTCATTAGACCATTCTTGGATATGCTTAGAATTACTAGGAGGTCGAGGTATAAAATAAAGAACATCATTGGCTGATCTGTGGATAACCAATGTGGTGCTTTTAACTTTGAGGTTATCTTTGTCACTTCCAATGATAATACATGGAAATGGTTCTATGTGATCCTTGATACACATCTTTACAAATTGATATGAATAGAATTTTCAAGAATGAGCGATGTTTTCTAACGTACAATAAAAGAAGAAGAAGAATATGAGAAAACTTAAATAAATAAATAGAGTAAAAGTCTTTTGCTAATTACCAGTTATTTCAGGGAGGACTAGAATGATACAAAGATTTCTTTTGACTGGTTTGCTAACCTGCAATGAGATTTTTTATTAGAAAGCTGGAAGAATTAAGAATGAATCAAGGAATTACTAATGAAGCAATAATGCAAGCACCCCTTGAGCATGAATGAAGAAGGCAAGTTTTGTTTTCTTTTAAGATGAAAGCTACCCAAAAAAAAAAGAAAAATAAAAAAGACACCACAACAACACTCAATTAGGACAAATATTCAAATTTTTCTTTATGGAGTTAATTTCTTATAAGAGTTTCCTTTTTATGGTGTGTGTTTTTCAAGTCCTGATAGAGTTAGGAATTAAATCCTCACTACTCAATGTTATCACATGAAATAAATAGAATTGGAGCAAAACTCATCAAGCTAAATAGAGAATGAGTTGGAGTCAAAGTATCCAGTAAATATATATAGTTTAGTAGCACAATTTTATGATCTATTGAATTGTGTTGAGGAATTTGAAAACTATTTAACTATTCAGTCATATGTTGAAAACAACAATCTCATAAGAATCCTAATCTTGATGGGTTACTTGGCCTTAAATGGAGCTTTTAATTGCCATAATCTCACACTGACAATTGGAATTTGAGACAGTAGTAGAAGAGGCCTTTTGCTATTAAAAAATTGGATTTTTTTGGTTTCTTTGATCCAATGGTAGACCATTTATGTGGATATGTATATATATGACCATTTATATGTATGTATATGAAGAAAATTGGAAAGGGGGATGAAAGTGTTTATCATTGTTGATGGCTAATGGCAACTAAGACCCAAGCATGTGAAATTGAGATTTGAACGAGACCTACATGCTGAAAATGGACCAAATGAGTACTATGCATTACTTAGATATTTTTGATTTCTTTGTTAATATTGCATGTTAATGCATGATGACTAATTAGCAATACACTTGAGAAGTGGATGTTTAATTAATTTTGCGAAGTTTGAAATCAAATTAGTGCCCACAGAATGCATTTTGTTGTTTGGCCATAGACCATGTGTTGTTGGAACTTTTTGGGTTTCCTAATGTCTCAAATGTCAAATAATATATAAATATATATATATATATATATATGGATGTGTTTAAATGTATAAGTACATATATATGTATAAGAAAGATGAGACTAATTGAATTATTAAGATGGTATATTGCTCACAATTAGTCTACTTTAATTTAAAGATTATTTACATTTAAAAGCTCACTAGTCATAGATGGTGAAATCATTGTCGCAACTTATTCACTTTAGAATGTATTGCAAAACATTGTTAGCGAACACATCTCGAGAGGGCATTTGTAGATGGCTTAATATTTGGCCAATTAAAAAGTGGCATGTGTAAAATAATATATTAGTTATTAATTTAAAATTTTCTACTTGTGTATTGGAATTTATTAAATTTGAATCCAAAAGATAAAAAGTTAATTTTAATTAATACTCAAGTATTATTTTATACACAAATCAAATATCAATAAGTCTCAAGGTGGTGTATCACGCCGATCAAATCAAGTCTGGTGGTCTAGCAATCTCGAACTAACTAAATTGTGACATGTGGCCTATCTATGTATACGGATCAATCAAGTCAAAATATTTGATGTTATCTCTTAGTATGTGTATCAAAGAGATAATTATCAAAGAAGTTCAAGTCATTTGGAGGTCTACTATTAAATACCTATAGAAAGGAATGTTTAGAGACTCATACATTCTCATATTCACATAAACATATTCTCAAGTCCAAGACTTAAGTCTTCAAGTTTCAAGTTTCTACTGTGATGAAGTATTGCTACCATAAAGGTTCTATACTATTTCAAAATATCAAGGCATCAAGTCCTTTGATCTTGGAGTCAAAGTTCGAGTTCAAAGAAATTTCATAGTGTTCTTTTATCAAGTGAAAGGATACTACACTTTATATCCAATAACAAGCTTCAAGCCCTTGGATCGTATATTGGGAGAAAAATCAGGAGATTAGTTTTGTTAGAGAACTTATTTTTTCTTTAATAACTTATAATTCTCTTTTATTTTTTTAATATAAACTTATTTGTCCATTATTTTTCTTTATCTTGTGATTTAACTTTGCAGATAATGAAGTTTGTGTGAATAAAGAGTGCCCGCCTTACAACAACCACAACTAGAAGAAGAAGTCTCATAGACCTCTCAAGATGATCAACAAGCTGCAAGTCAACTAGTAGATCCTATGTACCAAATGTGGCAAAGATTTATGTAATTTTGCCAGTAGCAAAGTTAAGGTGATGGATCAAGAAATGATGAAGAGCTTACCAAAGACCAAGCATTAAAGCGGTTCTTCTGTTTTTAGCCCCCAAAATGTTTAGGGAGACCGAATGAAAGAAAGGTTGAAGATTGGATCGAGAACTTGGAGAAGATATTTAAAACCTTACTTTACTGAATGAATAGAAAGTTTGGTATGCTATATTTCTATTGAAAGGTCCTGCACACAATTGGTGGAAAATGATGGACTATAGATGGGCTACAGAAAGGATTCAATGGACTTCGGAAAACTTTACCAAGGAGTTCATGGAAAAATATGTACCATTGGTGGCCAAGCACGAAAGGGGAAGAGAATTCATGGATTTGATACAAGAAATGTCATATGTCAGTTAGTATGAGGCCAACCCACAAATTTATGGAAAGATTATGGTTGGAACTCAGACCGGCCTTACCACATGTAATCTATTGTGTTTTAAGCAAGATGTGAGTAAAACATTGCAGGTGGAGTCAAAACTATGGGAGATTCAAAAAATTGAGGATAAGGGTCTAAAAGGAAAAATACACCTTAATAGACAAAGTAACCCTTTGAAAAAATAGCTGAAATTACACACTAGGGGTTTCAATCAGTGAACACCCTGGGCCAGTAGGACTATGGATTCAGCTCAAGGGGTGACACCTAAGAAATACAGGTTTTGTGAAGATTTAGGCCATTAATAGTCCGAGTGTTGGAAAAGGCAGGGTAAATGTACGGGATGTGGTAGTTACCAACACTTTATTAAAGATTGTGCTTAGTCAGAGGAACTCGACACCCATAGAGAAAAGGAAATAATTGGTAAGAACCAATAGGAAATTGAAGGTTCAAGTTTGTGCATATACTTTAATTAGAGAAGAAGCACCAGATCCTATAAAGTGGTTAAAGGTACGATTTCTATTTTTGGAATTTATGGTAATGCTTTATATGATCTTGGAGTTGCTCATTCCTTTATATCTACATCTTTCTCGCGAAAGTTCAATATGCAACTTAAAACCACGGCCGATCAAATAGAGGTACAGGCACCCATAGGGTTAAGGTTAATAATAAACACCATGTATTGGGCTTGTCTAATTAAGATTGGGGATTATGAGTATCCAGCCGATCTAATAGAAATGCCCATTCAAGAATATGATTTGATACTTTAGCTAGATTGGTTGTATCAACATCAGGTACAAGTAAATTATTACACTAAGTGCATCACTCTTGGAGATAAAGTATCTATACTAATATGTCGTTCCACATATATGATATTCCCAATTCCAATTATATCCACAATAGAGGTCAAAAAAATTTTGAGAGAAGGAGGACAAATATTTTTAATGTACCTTATCAATAAACCCAAAACATAGCCAAAATAGAAGAAGTAGAAATAGTGGTTGATTATCCAAAAGTATTTCTAGAAGAGTTAAACTTATTACCACCTAATAGAGAGACAGAGTTTGTTATTCACACTCTTCCTAGTGCCATACCTTTCTCTAAAACCCCTTATCAAATGGTACCCACAACTTAGGGAGCTAAAAAAATCAACTCCAGGAACTACTGGAGAAGAAATTCATAAGCGTAGCACTTTTCTATGGAGAGCTCTGGTAAAAGAAAATGGATCCCTAAGGATGTGCATCATCTATAGGGAGTTGAACAAAGTTACTATCAAGAACAAATACCCTTTGCCATATGTAGAAGAATTGTTTAACCATTTATAGGGATCTACGATCTTCTCGAAGCTAGATTTGAGATAGGGATACTATCAATTAAAAATTAGGGAAGAAGATATCCCGAAGACTGCGTTTAATTCTTAACGTGGTTATTTTGAATTTGTAGTAATACTGTTTGGTCTAACCAATGCCTTGATGGCATCTGTAGGTTTGATGCAATGGATTTTTTGATCATATCTGGACCAGTTTGTGGTCATATTCATTGACGACATTTGGTGTATTCAAACACTAAAGAGGAGCATGCAAAGCACTTACACATGGTTTTGAGAACTATGAGGGAACATAAGTTATATGCAAAGTTTAGTAAGTACAAATTTTAGATAAAGAAGGTGGCATTTTTAGGATACATCATATCCTAAGATGGAATAGAGATTGATCCCTCTAAAATAAAGGCAATAGTCAACTAGAAAATATGTGAAAATGTAACAAAAGTCCATAGTTTTTTAGGACTTGCTAGCTACTATAGAAGGTCTGAACAAAATTTTTCTAAGATAGTCGATTTGTTAACTGGGTTAACCTAGAAGGATTAACCATTTAACTAGAATGTGGATTGCTAGTCAAGTTTCCAAGAGTTGAAGCATAAATTGACTTCAACCCTAGTTTTGGCCCTTCCAAAAGGATTAAAGGGTTTTGTTGTATATATGGACGCTTCTAAAGAAAGGCTTGGATATATGTTAATGAAGAAAGGGCGACTTATCACCTATATGTCCAAAAAACTAAAACCACATGAGAAAAATTACCTAACTCATGCCTAGAGCTAGCTGCAACAATTTTTGCATTGGCAAAATGGAGACACTATCTATATGGGGCCACATTCAAGTATACATCAATCATAAAAGTCTCAAGTATTTGCATCACAAAAAGATCTAAACATGAGACTGCAAAGATGGATAGAATTTCTAGAGGATTATGACTTCTCGATTGTCTATCGCTTGGGAAAGACAAATGCAGTGAAAGATGCTTCGAGCTGAAAGGCCAAGATGGCTCACATACTAGGAATAGAAACATTAGCAAATCTAAAGGCAAATGTCATAACAAAAATGAGACAACGAACTTGGATTGCAGAATTAAATTTACAGCTAGAATTGCACGATGAAATACGTCAAGCACAAGCTAATGATAATTAGATATTGAAAGAGAAAAAAGTGGTTAGGAGTTCTAAAAGGTTCGAATTTAGTACAGATAGTCAAGGTACTCATTTGCTCTATAAGAGAATATGTGTGCCTGAAGAAATGAAAGGAAGACTATTGGAAGAGGCACACAAGGTATGATATGTGATACATTTAGGAGGCATGAAGATCTATTGATATTTGAAGAAATAGTTATGGTGGAATGGGATGAAAAGAGAGGTTGCAGACTATATGTAGAAGTGCTTAACCTGCCAGTTAGTAAAAGTAAAGCATCCATGACTATCAAGGTTTCTACAACTACTTTTGATCCTTGATTGGAAATAAGAGTTGGTAACCATGGATAATAGGTCTACCAATGGCACAGAGAGGATATGATAGTATTTGGGTAAGAATAGATCGATTAACCAAGTTTGCTCATTTTCTACTAGTTGAAACACATTATAGGGTTGAGAAACTGGTTTATATATTAGGGAAATAGTCAGACTACATAGAATCCCAACCAGCATTGTGTTAAATTGTAATCCAAAGTTCACCTTGAGACTTTGGAAAGTTTGCAAGAACATCAAGGAACAAGGTCATTCTCAGTTAGATAAGCAGTCAAAAAGGAAGGATATGCTATAGGCCTATATTTTGGATTTCAGTAGGAGCTAGAATAGATACCTTTCTCTGATAGAGTTTGCTCACAATAATAGCTACCCATCTTCCATCCAGATAGCCCAATATAAAGTATTGTATGGTAGAAAATGTTGATCCTCACTATATTAGGACCTTGAAGAAAACAAAAGCTACATTGATAAGTCCTTGAGAACTTTAAGGCCAGAAGTAATTTAGAAAACTATTGAGAATGTACATATGATTAAATTGAGAATGAAAGCAGCCTAGGATCTATAGAAAAGCTATGCAAATAAGAAAAGAAAAGATTGAGCATTTGAAGTCAATTACCAAGTGTTTCTCAAAGTATTCCCAATAAACGATGTTCGAAGGATTGGAAAAGGTGGAAAGCTTTGCCCAATATATGTTGGTCCTTATGAGATACGTGAAAGAATTGGACCAGTAGCTTGCTGACTAGCACTACCCCAAAGCTTAATAGGAATACATGATTTTCTTCATGTATCACAACTTCGAAAAACTATGCTAACCCCTCCCACATCATTTCACATGAAGAAATACTATTAGAAAGTGACCTGGCCTATGAAAAACAAATGACTTGTATCTTGGATCAAAAATTTTGAGAGCTTAGGAATTGAAAGATTCCTCAAGTAAAAGTATTATGTCACAATTACAACATAGAAAAAACAACTTGGGAGTGAGTAGATTTCATGCACCAACAGTATTCCAAACTTTTCCATTGGTCTAGTAAGAATCTGGGGACTAGATCCTTTTAAGAAGGGGGATTGTAACACCCTAAAAAATTTAAATATCGTTATTTTAATTTTTTAAAAAAGTTTTGGAGGTCAAAACGTAAGTAGGAAAAGACTTAATTGTTGGACATTTGAAAGCTTTGAGGGTTGAATTATAATTATTTTTGGTTAGTCTAAGGCACTCGTTAGATAAAGGACTTAATTAAAAGCTAAACGAAAATGCTAGGTATCAATTTGTAAATATCAAAAAAATACCCTTTAAATATATTTCTCTCTCCCTAATTTTTCTTCAATTCCCACATGCAAACCCTCACTGTCTTCTCCAATGATCTCCTCTCCGACGCTAGCAAAGTTTAACAATTTCCATACCAAACTCTTCCTCTCAACTTAAGAATTCCATTGGTACCAAGATTCCATAGAAACAATCGATGAACTAACCAAAAATTAGGTGAGAAACTCAGGCAACAACGGAGGTGGTAGGAACCGCATCATCAATAGTGGAAACTTGAGTTGGAGTAGCAGGTTAAGATAGGTTTGGCTCAAGGAACATACTTGTGCTTTCAATTTCTCGAACGGGCCAACAGTGGAGAAAAATTGCATGTGGCAGCAAGTGAGAAACCCACTTTCATTTTTTGGTGAATTGGGCAGTAAATAGGTGGCAAAGCTTACAATTAACCTAGGCATTTGATTGTGTGTGTTGAGACGCATCTGTGGTGGTAGTAGTCAACAACTCTGACAACAGCATATGACGGCCCAAAGATAAAATTCTCACCTTGTCGTGGTGGTCACATGTGTGGTATTGATTTATGGTGATTTAGTTCTAAAAATAAGAGTCTTGGTAAAAATTGTTGGAATTGGGTTTATTACCAATTAACTTATGTTGTTCTTATTATCTTACCAATTCTTCTATTATAAAGCAATATGGAAGAACATGAATTGGGACCAAGCAATGAATGCATGGCTATATATGTAATGCTTAGTAGACTTGGATATGTAATATATATGTAGTCTTTGATTAATTAAGTAGCTAATTAAAACCCTAATTTTGTATATAATTGTACCAAATCAATAAAGGTTGAATTCTCATTAATTAAGTTTAAAAGATATAATTGTATATTTAACTTTGTGTAACATTGCAAGGACTAAATATTATAGGAATATGACTCGATCATTATGTTTCGACTAAATTGTCGAGACAAGACTTAAATTGATAAATTAAGGAACTATTAACTTAGGAGAAGATTATCGACTGGGTTGAATATGACTTTCATAAATATCACAACATTAACGACATAATTAGCACATTATCTTACAATATCTTTGGAATTGAGCATTATGATATTGTCTTAATTGTAAAACAACAGACATTAAGATATAAATAAGTTAATTATTATTTAAAGGTTGATACAAGCATTTTAATGATAAGCATGTCCTTTTGGATAGGTGATGAGGTGTCAAGATTTACAAGACAACAAAGCAGGGGTAGCATTTACTGTGAAATCTAAGGTAAGGGTTAGTCTTTCCTTTTTTGGGAAATGAATGATTCTTAATGCTTGTATTTCCTATGCCTATCTTTATGATTTAACTATACTCATTTTAGTGTCCAGAACGTTTATTGTGATATCTATTTTTGCCCTACATACCCTACAGCTTTGCCACCTTTCCCAATGCATGTTGTTATTTTAGTCTTGCTAATCAAATCTTGTTTTGTGCTCCTATTTAATTTGTCATGTGTACTATTCATATGGCTTTGCTAGTTAGTGTTCGCAAATTGTACTGTTATGTTTGGTTTCACAGATATGTTTTTGATCTATTATTGAATATGTATTATCTGTTGGTATAATGATAAGTTACCTTGAGGACACTCTTAGGGGGGTTACCACCCAATGGGATGCCATAGGTCGGGTTAGGCCCGGGACTTGGTCTGAAAAGACAATCCAGTGGTATGAGCTTACAATAACTAGTCCCCTGGCTAGTACCCATTTAAGATCTTAACTTGCAAGTAGTTTGAGGTTAGCTGTCTATGAGTGGCGAGGTCTAGCATGGGGTGGGCCATGCCACATGTCTCCTAAGCCAAGTGCATGGGTACTAAGCCAAGTGCTTGGGAAACGGAGTAATAAAAGAAGTTTGTTATGATATTTGTACTCCATGTATCATTTGTTACCATTTATTACCATTTATGTTTTGTTCTAGGACCAATAAGGATGAAGTTGCCAACAATCTATTAAATTTGGTATCACATGTGCTTTGTTACGTCATTGCTTCATATCGTAAAGTTTTGCTCGTTTATGCATGAATCTATTTATCAATTGCTACACTTTCAACAAGTTTTTCTTTGATTATTGTCATATTTCCCATTCACTAAATCCTTAGGACTTACCCCCTTTTGTTATCTTTTATTCTCTTTCCAGACAATCATGAAGACTGAGGGCTTAAGGCTTGCCTGAGGAAAGACTTATTTTGTAATAGATTAGGTGTTATGTTTGTATATATAGACTACACCTAATTGTGACACTAAAACTTAAGAATGTTAGGTAATGTTTAAGTTTGAACTTAAGACTTTTGGTATGTACATATGGAACTCTATGAAATGATTTTTTGGGTTTAAGGTGAGCTACTATCTATTGTGTTTTGTTAAATTTTGGTTTCCCTAGTTATCTTCTGAATTATATTTTAGATTTGAATTAGCGATACCTTAGCTTAGGAATCACCCTTGGCTGGAGCACCACAACAAATAACAATACCCTAAATTAATTATTGATATACTATTACATACATAAACACACATTTTAGTATGTATTTGTAACTTTCTTTCTTTATATTACAATTAATTTTCGCATTTAGTTAAGTCTCATGTGTCTATATATATTTGTAAGAATATTTTTCACAAATAGTGATATATGTATGTAGTGCATTGATTATATCTTGTATTTTAATAATTACGCGAAAAACACTACTGGCTTTAACTTATGATTAGATTTTATTATTTATGTAAGTATTATATCAATATATATAAAAATTTGTTAAAAAGATTGTAAGCACAAATTTCTTTGTTTACAATAAATAAAATTACAAGACAAGAAAAATCATACAAAGAAAAGAAATTTGAAATTTATCAAATATGGATTCAGTTTTTAATTTAATTCTATGATTCTTCTCTTCCAAATATGATCTTAAAATTTGATAAGCTCCTTGATGAATGCTTTGGACACCATAGATCTCCTTAAATTTGATTTGAAATAATGCCACTTTGAGGGCTTCGCACTTTTATCTCAAATCAAATATCAAAAATATATAAGCTCTATGAAAAATGCCTTGAACGCCATGGATCTCCTTGAATTTAATTTGAAATAATACCAATTCAAGGGTTTCACACTTTAATTTCGAATCAAATGCAAAAAATATATGAACTCCGTAAAGAATACTTTGAACACTATGGATTTTCTTAAATTTAATTTGAAATAATGCCAATTCGAAAATTTCACACTTTAATCTCGAATCAAATGCCAAAATATGATGAGCTCCATGAAGAAAGTATTAAATGCCATGGATCTCCTTGAATTTACTGGAAAGAATTGCTAAACTCTTTCAAAGTTTCTTTCACTTGCTAGGATTTGTATTGTGTGTTGAAAGAACTTTGGTCACCCCCTTTATATAAATGATTGATGAGAGATTTTCAGATTAACTAGAACTTCTTTGATAGTTATCAAATATCAAGAAATAATATCAAATAAATTTGATTTAATTGGTCCACAAATGTAGACACTTCATTTTTAACATTTATCAATATTTGATTTGAGCATAAAATTAATATTAGAGTATTAATTAAAATTAATTATTTATCTTTTGAAATTAAATTTAATAAATTTCAAGATAAATAAAAAATTTTGAATTAATAATTAGCATATTATTCTCTATGTATCACTCTCCAATTGAGCAAAAATTATTATACCTACAAAGATAAAACATTATATTTTATGTCCAATTAGTGACAAGAAAAATACAGTCCCAAGACCGCAGCAATTATAGGAAAAAAAAATCGACCACAAAATAGTGATTGAAAAATATCCAATCATTAATTTGTGACTAATTTAATAACTGCATAAGGTGGCCACTAAAATTCGAAAAATGTAGTGACCACAGAAAGATGGTCAGTACCAATGTAGCCACTGATAGTAAATTAACTGAGTAGCTTCTGATAGATAATTGAGTAGTCACTAATTCTTTTCAAAATTGTATACAAATCAATTATTAATCAGTCATTGATTTTTTTTAAAAAAAAATGTTATAAATAATGAATATTATTTTTACAAAAAATTAATGGTATTTAATTATCAAATCAAATAAATAAAAGTACAAATTGCAAAAGTAGATGCGGATAAGGTGCACAAGGGAACCTATTCGACTTCAAACTCAAGACCTCCCACATAATAAAGGAGATTGATACCATTGGATTAAAAGTCACTGTACACTAAAATACCATAACATATACCATAGTGTGTGGAGACTGAATTGTGGTCATTGAAATTCAATTTTTTGTTTCAATTTTCCTGTCGTAATTTTTATTTATGTATAAATGTAACATAAAAAGATAGACATATATATATATATATATATATATATAATAATTATATTTGCCTCCAAAAATGAGAAGAATGGTATTTAATTAGGGAAGTACCGGAGACATTACTTGAATGTTTTGGATGAAATAAAAAAATATTTTATTTTATATTTCCAAAAAAATTGGGAAAATAAGAACAAAGATAGCAATTGTTTTGCCTCTGTTTCTGACGACAGATTTCCATGTTTCCTTTTTTAATTTAGTATGTTTTTTTCTTTTTTTAATAATTAAAAAGTATGGGATAGACAATCAACATAACAACTCTCCCTGAACGTAATTATCAAAAAAATTTCACTATTATAAAATATTCAATTTAAATTATAATTATTGTCCAAAAATAAGACAATTGCCACAACATCACTGAAGTGCTAATTAGTCAAGGCATATTCACTATAAAAATAATGGATCCACAAATTGCTATTATAAATGGATTCGAGTTTATAAGTTTTTGTAGCCATGAGCCCGTTGGATGTACGGGGTCTACCAGATTTGTTGCTGGGCATAGCATCAATCCTGAAGAGACTTCAATAATCTATTGGACAAAGTGACAAATAAATCATCAAAGTCCACATGTACAGACCATCTGACCTAAAATGCGTACTCAAAAGTTCTTTTTGAAATAAAAAAAAAAAACCAAGGGAGTGTTTGGTTATAATTTTTATTTTAAAGAAATATAATCAAACATACTTTCAAAGCATTAAAATAGGTTTTTTTAAAAATATCCTCATTTATTCTTCATTATTTTCAATTTTTTTCTATTTTTCAATATATATGTATTATATATATCATATATATTTTCACCCCAAAAATTCTAAAAAAAATATTGATTTGACCACTATAATAAAAATTATATACCTCAAAATATAAACAAATATGCCAAAATTCTCCAAAATAAATTTTTAATTATTCCCCAAAATACAACGAAAAATTCATTATATTTTCCAACACAACTTTCATATTCCTCAATCCCCAATCCCATTTATAATATTTATTCCCAAAATACTTATTAAAATCAAATATAAAATATAACCAAACATTACCCATGCATATATATAGATAGATGTGTGTAACATAAATAGTACATTTTTTTTTTTATATAAGTCTATTTCAGCTCTGTATACAAACCTAATTTGCTTGTTGAACACACGCTTATTTAAAAGAAACATAAATCTACGTGAATCTCGTCAAGTTTTATTTTATTTCTTTTTATCTTAAAGTTCTCTTCTATGCTTATATAGAGCTAGCTTTTTATATTATCTCCAGGTTTTAATGATTGTCATATTTGACTCTATTATGTTATATGAAAGTATGGGTTGGTTAGAGTTTGATAATTATGATTTTACTTTATATTTTACATCTTTTAAAAAGTTGATATGTGTATAAATATTCTTCCTAAACTATTAAAAATTAAGTTAATTTACTAAATTGTTCTTTTTAATGAAATTAAAAGTAAAGTAATTTAAATATGAAATGTTTTAATTATCCTTATAAAAAATTAAAATATAACTAAAAATTAAAAAATAAAATTATATTTCAAAAAGGAAAAATGGTGAATTTTAATAAACTTAAATCAATCAAATAAACCCTAAAACCCCAAATTCAACCATTGCCCCCTGCATTGAGCGACTCCATACCCTGAGATTCGATTTCTTTCTTTGCTAATCTATAAGCTTAGAGGCGCTTACAGATTCAACTGATCTTAAATTCAATCGTTTTTGAATTTGTATATTTAATTAGGTTGTTATATATATATTTTCAAATATTTTTTCCTTCTGATTCATGCCGTTCAGGGCCCAAACCCTAATTCATCTGCATTTTTTTCCCACCCATTTCAATTATAAAAAATGGCAATGGTGTCAACATTGACTTCCTCAAAAATCACCACCGACGGACCAGTCCTCAGTCTGATTCTGCTGGTGCTGCAAAAGAAGCTGAACTAGATAACGCAAATGGAAGTCTTTGCCTCAAGGCAAAACTCTAAATCCTCTATTCTCGCCGGCAAAACTCTAAACAAAGAACAAGAAAATTCTGGGCACTGAGGGTTTATTTGCTTAGTCATTTATGTTTATCAAACTCTTTTTTTTTAAAAAAATAAAATTATGCAATTTTATTTTATTTTATTTTTAATTTTTATTTGTGTATCAATTTAGATAATTTTGGATATTTCACATTTAAAATTATTTTATTACTAAAATAATTAAAAAAGAATAATTTAATAAATTAACTTAATTTTAAATAATTTTATAAAATCATTCATAAACAAGTCAACTTTTTAAAAGGTACATAATATGGAGTCAAAATTATAACCCTAACCCATTCAATGAGTGCATTTCCATTTTGAATCGTGCGTAACAAGGTTGAGCCTAACTAGTCAACTCACTGAAAAGTATCCAAAGCTTTCCTTGTGGCCCTTCTAGATGTTATTTTAATCATTCTCCCATATTCTTTTTCTATATTTAATGTTCGGCAACTCAAGATGTATAGTTTGACTAAGCATCTAATTCTAATTTCATTAATTAGTAATTAATTTCATGAGCTCTTATGGGTTTATTAGATAAATCCGAATGTAACTGCAGAGTTTATATGTTCATGATGATATTTTCTATACATTAAGAAATTTTACTATTTACTATATCAATTATTACCACTATATATTTTTTATTTAGGTATACATTTGTATAGGAACACAGAATCACTTCAATGAATGCCAGGCATAACTATAACAATAATGTTATGATGACTTGTGGTTCTATATATATGGCAAATTGCATTTTACCCCCTTTTGAAAATAGAAAAGGATAAAAAAATTTCTTATGAAAAAAAAGAGGCAAAAAAGCTCCTTATACTTTTGAAAATTATACACACCATCTCCCTCTTTATTTACTGCAATCTAACCTTAATTTTAATGTATAATGACTAGATTATTCTTAATTAATTTATATACTTTTAAATCAATTTATTTATTTTTTATATATAAATATATATTATATAAATATAAATATATAGTATATTTATGTAAATATTTATATTTATATATAAATATATTCATATTTATAAAATTTATATAAATATATAATATTTATAACTCATCTATTTTATGCATAAAGTTACCATTTTATCGTAACTTTTTAATATTTATTTATAAAAATAGATAAGCATATTAAAATTATTAAAACAAAATTGCATTATATAAAAAATAAATAAATATTTTTATCATACAAAAAATTATATAAAAATTTGAGCACATGCATCAATGTGCCAGATCTTTAATTTCATATATATTCTTTCATTTCCTCCACGCCAATTTTTTTATTTTTAAATTTAAAGAAATTATTTTTATTCTTTATATATTTTTACATATCTATATATAAATATGTTATGTATGATATATTTCTATACATAAATATATTCAATATTTTTTATAGATAAGTATATATTTATAAATACATAATATATATATATATATATAAAACCCTCCTCCAACCATCCCCACCACCCCCACGCCGTCTGCATTCTGCTACCGACCGCCACATTCACGCCACTGCTGGCTGCCCCGCCTCCCACCCCATTGCTACAGCTAAAGTGGTGGTGCGGGGGTGGTGCGGGGGTGGAGTGGATACATTTAATAAACATATGTAAGTATGTAGATATGTATATATAAAGATATATTTACATAATTTATATTTTTTATACATAAAATAAATCTGAACTATTAATTTTTTTAAAGGATTTAACCATGGATATTTATAATAAAATTATCATTTAAGCAACAAAAAATATAAAACCAACTGCACTTGCCGCGAGTGAGCTATACTGCAAGATAGAGGAAGATAATTTGCTACTTTTTTTAAAAATATAAGAATGTGAGTTGTCTATTTTTTTTTATTAAAGTATTTTTTACTCTTTTCTATTTTTTAGGTAGGTAAAACCCAATTTACCCCATGTATATGTATATATCTATTGAACTATATATTGTCAAAGTTGAAGGACAATCTAATGTTTTGACTTTAGTGGGGGCTTATGAAATTCCCATCAATTGCTACAGAAGGTCTTTATCCTACAAACCCCAATAAAAGAAAATTATGTATACTGTAATTGAAAACTAATTTTGTCATTCAATTTTCGCGTTAAAAGGCTGCAGATGTAAAACACTCGAGTAATGTTTTTCCAAATCGAAATGCCACTAGACAAGAACTTAAAGGGCCCAAGCAGCTCTAGCCCTGTCTAGATGCTCGCTTTCTGACCAAGAAATTTTAGAGTAGCAGTTAGGAAGGTCCCAGTCAAATATTGCGGCACAAATGTAATGCTGTCACTATCAAGAGAAAAAGTGAAAAGAAAAATACATGCTAATTGACAAGATCCATGGACAGAAGCTTCCAACAAGCTCCTTAATAAAATAAATGAGGAAAACAAGACTACCACGTGACTTATATGGGTGTATTGATTTGGTTGTGTTTGGGAGACCGCAACATCGGACCGAATACGAGAAAAGTCTTGCATGGAGGCGCCTTGATTCCTTCTCTAGAACCACACCAATAACATTTCATATTGCACTATTATTTAAAAAATCAAATCGAATTGGCTGATTAAACTGTTAATTGATTGATGAATCGATCTATTTTTTTTAAAAAAATAAAAAAATAAAAAAATATTATATTTTATAAAAATTGTTCAAATCGATCGGTCGAACCGTTCATATTTCAATTGAATCGGACCGATTTTTTTATTTAATTTTTAATAAAATTATTTTTTTAAAAAATTTGTCTAAATACAAAATTTGAAAGTTAAGGTACACTTTATAAACTATCTAAAAGTAAAAAATAAGCCTTAATTTAAAGTTTAAAATTTAGAATTAACTTGCACACTCTCAATTTTAAACTTGATATATTTAAATTATTACAATTATTTATAATATGAATTGTGAAATTTGAATTGTCATATTAGACAATATCCTTTAAACTCTTTATATTTTATATTTTGGTATTTTATTAATTTTTAAATAATATGTATAATATAAATATATATTTCATAATTATGATGCCACGGTTCAACTACAGTTCGACCGACGATTGAACCAGTGAATCATGAATCGATAAATTTTTTAATTCAATGAATGATCTGATTTTTCGAACACTGAATTGCACCAACAATATTGTTGCCAAAGTCGCACAAAGTTAGACATGTTATAAATTGTCATCCTCTCACATGTTCGAATCCGGTTGGAACCTTGTTCTTACATGAGATTTTTTTAAAGTAGATTAGAGAACAACATTATTAGTGGATTTAACTATAGTAATTCAAACTCTTCAGGGCAAAAAAGGAAATGCAATAGGCTTTTCGAGTAATCTGGAATATAAAATCTGAGATTCTAGATAATCCTTCAAGGTAAGCAAACTCTCATGTCGTTGTATAATTAAACAAATGAAAATTTACCAATAGGAGAAAAGAACAAATTAATTGACATGAATCCACATATCATGATCAATCTATATGATATGATAACAAATATTAATTCAATTTAATCTTGTAGTAATCATTTCTCAAATTGTAGGGAAGTTAAAGAAAAAAGAGAGAAATAACGTGTACAATAACTAAAATATCGAATAAATTACTTAAATCATTAGATGTTCAAATATTAAAGGTCATATTTATTAGTTAACAACTCCTTTTCTCCTTTGATACACCATCACATGGATTGTTCTTCTTTCCATACGATTTTGGCCGTTATCCCCCCATTTTATCTACCGTTGCGTGGTCATACTTATCTCCTAAATGAGGATTATTAATCCTTAATTAAGAATCTTCTTAACCCTTATTATTTTACTATTAGTTCAACTCAGCTCAACTCAATTAAATATCATTTATTCTTGACCAAGCCTTTTCCTATTTGAACTTTTCCTGGCATTACCTTAAGACCAGGCCCAACTCATTACCTTAGGTTTATCAAATTGCACTATTGTTTAATTAATTATTCATTCGGCTAGATTTATTGAACCTAACCTAAGAGATCATTTTCAATCGGCCTCACTAGATATGCTTGGCTAATAGGATTTGGCGGGACCTATATATAGGAACTGAACTTTAGAATTATTTTGATGTGGTAAAAGAATTGTATAAATTGTCACCCTTGAAATTGGTGGCATAAAAATTGTGTATACATTTCTAATATCGATGATTAATTACAATTGTATAGTTGGCAACAAAAAATATAACAATAATTAGCCATTATATATGTGGTTGTCATTATATATGTCTTGCTGATAATTTAAAGTATAGCTTAAATACAATTTTTTTCTTTATTAACTTGGTAAAGATCATTGTTGGGGCAACATAATTTGTTTTTGCTAAATTTATATAATTAATGGTAATTTTAATATTAATATTTAATATTTTATTATTAAGATTGTTTGTCCCTGCATAGAACTGGGGCAGACACGAGTGAGAATTCCAAGAAAGATTTGGATTTTACGACACCAAATCTTTATTCGTGGATAAGCCAGAGTTTTCTAATTAAATTATCGTTTGGATTTATTTTCTAAAAATATTTTTATTTATTGATAAAAATAATAATAAAAAATTAGTTATAAATGAATTTTTAAAAATAAAATATTATTTAGTTGTTTTGTTTAAAATATAATGATTATGTAGGATTAAAAATAAATTTTATTTAGAAAATATAGTACTTATGTATTAGAAGTCATACAAATGTAAGTAGGAGAAAATAAAAAATAAAAATAAAAAAAGAGAGAGTGTAACGGTTTGTTTGTTTTCATTTTCAAACCCTATTTTTATTTTTTTTTAAAATGAAAATAGAAAAATATAAACTTTTGCACTATTTTTTCATACATTTTCATTCTCAAATCATTACATTTTATATTCTCTTTCCATTTTCATACACTTTTCAACTCCAATTATTATCTATATCTCCTTTTTACATTCTTAATACTTCTCAAATGATATTTACCACAAACATATTATAAATTCAAATTATAATATTATTTTTTTCAAATAATTACACATCACATCATCAATTAAATTCAAAAACCACACAATTGTTAATATAAAAAACACTCAATATCCAAATATATATAATTTTCACAATTATATAAACTAATATTTTTAAACAATATATCCAAATACAACTCATTTTCAAAAATACTTTTTCTAACTAATTTTTTACTATGCATTTTCACTAGAAAATAAAAGTCGCTCCAAAAAATAAAACCAAATGGACTATAAAAGTTTGTTTGAAAGAATATTTAGTGAATGAAAATGCTTGTAAAATAAAATAAAAGTTGATGGTTTTTTATTTTTATTTTCAACAGTAAATAAAAATGCGTCCAAAAAATAAAAACAAATTGGATATTAACCACTTACTCTCCACTTTAAAAAATTGCAGCTCTTTCCTCCAATGGGGGGAATAATTGCTTTTGTAGAATCATTTAATGATATTAAAATTTTCATATCATTCACTTGATACATATTTAAATGATATGACATAAGATTGCACAATCTGTACTTTTCGAAATTAACTTTCAATTAGTATTTTATAATACTCTTGATTAAGTTTCAATGCAATATGTTACATATCAAAAGAACATGTGTTTTCATCTGTACTACTGAATTCATTATCGTAAAGCACTTAAAAATTTAAATATAAGATCATAGATTATATAAAAGTTAATTTTGATAAAATTAATACTGCCAATTGACTTATTTTGCATTTCTGTTCAATTTTAAATTTTTATTTATACAGTAATAGGTTGCATTCAAATATGAACTCCACTTCCCGTATATTTGCATTTTAGAATGTAAGATAGTATTGCCAGTTATTCCAATAATTTATTGATTTCACTTTTTTTTGGGAAACTCAAATAAATCTCCTTTTTTTTTTTTGAATTTAGAGTAATGTTATTCTAATATTATTTTTAAAAGTAATATTATGAAAACAATTAAAATCTCTATTTATTTTTAACTTTTAGTAGCTAGGAAGCCTACGGAGTGATGAAGACATGAACAAGTAAACTTTTACTGTCCTTCTAGAACTTACTCTTCTCCAAGGAAATTGCCGGCGGCTTGAAAGGGAAGTAATCAAGTGCAAGCGCGTGCTTTGTGTGACAATGTGCCCCAAATTGGTTGAAGGGTAACACCCGGAAACCCCAGCATTACTTTCCTTTTAATATTTTGTCGTTACAATGTAATCCCTCATTCCCTCTCCATATTGTGTTCGCCACTATAAAATCCCACCACTTACTCTGCGTTAAAACTACGAATCTCCAAACGCACACACTTTCTATTTCTATTTCTCTCTCATACAGTATTGATCCAATTTTTCTCAAAATTCCAAGAATTTTGACATTTCTTAGTTTGCTGAGTCGAGCCTGTTATTTCTTCTTTCTTGAGACAAAGAAAAGATTTTAGTATGGAAAACATTTTGGGTTTGCTGAGAATTGAAGTCCTAAGAGGGATAAAGCTTGCTAAAAGAGATGCCAGAAGCAGCGATCCGTATGTGATTGTTAGGATGGGCAACCAGGTTGGTCATCTAGCTTCTTACACCTTTATTTATTAATGTTTCAAATTTTCTGTCAATCTGTATGTTAGAGAATTACATTGTCCATTCGATGATATCAAAGTTTCGGGGTCTCTGTGTTTTGATCATCTTGATGCAGAATTGAATTAGCTTCGTGTTGATTGTGACCCCCCCCCTCTCCCCAACCCTCCTCTCAGCTCTCTCTTCCCTTTCCTTGGTTTAGGCACAATTCGGTGAAAAGAAAAGAGGAGAAACAAGTAGAAAACTTCAAAATTTAGTGATAGATGCTTCTCTTAGATCCTGGTCAACCTGGTTCTGCAACCCCATTTGAGTTTCAGGATTGTCTAATTCTTGATACACTTTAATATAAAGGGGACAAGAGAGAAAGAGGGATAAAAAGCGTTTTCTAGCTAGGGGACGGAGTTCGGCGGGTTGCACAGGGGACAAGACCTATGGATTAACCATGTTATACGGATATTCTGGTTAGGTTTCTTTTCTTTACATTTTCGTTTGATTTAGATGTAAGATAGACTATTAAATGTCTACTTCAAACTTCAAACTAATACCCACTTTTCTTGTGCTGATTATCTTTTTAACCCAATAAATGACCTGTGAGCCTGGGTAAACTTTAACTGACAGAGTGATTTGGATGGTTAAAATGTTTCCAAAATGCTAAGAAATCTTAGCTCCATGTAAAATGCAGTGGTAAAACCGGTACCTACTCAAACAGGAAATTTGCCATTTTGTTTGGTTTCAGCTTTCTGTGTTGATTTCATTCTCTTATTTTTTGCATTTTTGCTTAATCCTGTAATGAAAATATGCAATTGTATATAATTCTTGAATCAGCTTATGCTAATTCCGTGCAATTCTAATTGTTGGATTAGAAATTAAAGACTCGTGTGGTGAAAAAGAATATCAATCCTGAGTGGAATGAAGAACTTACACTTACTGTTTCTGATCCAAATCTTCCAATCAAATTGGTAAGTTCTCTTCTCTTTTTGCATTTGCGGTCTTCAAGATTGAATCTTCCCGTAGAATTTGGAACCAAACACTAATGAATCCACCTTCTAGCATGTGGTAATGTTAGTTACATTCAACTTGGACCCTTTGTGGAATAATTTAACAAGTGGAACTTCCACTTGCAGATCTCTGACAGAAACTGTAATAATAACAGAGAAAAAAAACTTAACCAAATTGGTAATCGATCTAATGACTCAGGCTATATATCCTAAAGGTAATGTGTTTGATTTATTGCAGCACGTTTACGATAAAGATACATTCACACGAGATGATAAAATGGGAGATGCAGAATTTGACATTAAAGCACTTGTAGAGGTTCTGAAGATGCGCTTGGAGAATATTCCTAGCAGTACGGTGATCACTAAGGTGAA
This sequence comes from Jacaranda copaia, assembly GCA_014898725.1. NCBI lineage: Eukaryota > Viridiplantae > Streptophyta > Magnoliopsida > Lamiales > Bignoniaceae > Jacaranda > Jacaranda copaia. The sequence continues at coordinate 1,278,091 of JACGDI010005492.1, read as the reverse complement.
ACCAAATAGGCAAAACTGCTTATCTGAAGAAAGCTCTATCAAATGGGAAAATGGTAAAGTTACCCAACACATGTTTCTGAGACTTAAGAATGTTGAGTGTGGTGAAATAGAGCTCCAGTTGCACTGGATTGATATCCCTGGCTCCAGAGGTCTCTAGTGTAGTTATATTGTCCAGTTATTTTCGTGCATAATGTACAGTGAAATTTGAGCGTTTTGATTTTCCTGGTAAAATACCTTGTAGATCAGGCCTAAAACTTATGATTTGTTTCTTCTAGTATATTGATCGATATCCATCTCAAGAACTTATGTATATTTACATTTTATGCAGGCATGATTTTTGTATCACTTAGCAAAATACTTATATTTCTGTGCTTCTCTTCTTCAGTCTCTAAAATAAACTAAGTAAATAGAATCACAATAAATCATATGTTTGAGGCGTATTGTAATGTTCATTTTATGTTGCACAAATGTACGATGCCGGTTTCACATCGCTATTTAAAGACAATCGAAATGTTAACAGACATCATTGGTCCTAAGCAGGGGGTGACAAATTGCTGGGGGTGGGTCGG
>JACGDI010005492.1:1251850-1277422 GCA_014898725.1 Jacaranda copaia | reverse complement strand
AACATTGAGGCTGCATACGAGATTCAAACTTTGAGACTCCAACACTCAAGTGGCACCACGAGGTGAGAATGTGGATAAGAACACACCGAAAGTGCAATCTTGTTTGGTAATAGAGCCAACGCCTAACATGCACCTACAGCCAGAGGCAATACTCGTGCAACAAGCTCTACTCTCTTGAGGACCAATGCTATATATAATTTGGAAAGCACTACTAGTGGTAATGGAACATGTCTCTACACAAGTTGCTGCCAAAGTGATGGTTTAGTACACAAATGAACACCTCCCCAAGAGCACACTAGTCCTCACATCGAAGCATGGAAGCCTTGCCAACCCCAAAGAGGACAAAAAAATAAAAAAGACAAATAAAGATTAGGGTACTACCCTCCTACACCAAAATATGTGGACATACAGTCTTTTCTCTGAGTTGATCAAACATGGCAATTGTCCACTGCAATCAAAGTTCTAACTCACTCGATCTTATCCCAATACTCAAGATGAGTAGGAAGTGAATAATTTTCTTTAGTTGTTGCTCCTTCGAGATGCAACCTATTTTGTGCTGCCGTCTTCATGGAATCGTTCTCCGCAAGGATGAAGATTGTTGATCTATTAGAGTTTGATAACATAGTTGACCCCAAAGAGCATCTTGATAATGTTTTGGAATAAATGGAGCTCTATTGAGCTAAGCTACTTATTACAAGGTGTTTCCCATCTACTCTCACCAAGCATGCTTTAACGTGGTTTAATCAAATGTCGGCTAGATCCATTTTGGCTAAGACTAATTAGCACAACATTTCCTCATAACTTCTCCATCAACCACAAGTATCCCAAAACACCAGCTTACATGTTCATTATCAAGTAAAATGATGCAAAGTTTTTAAGGGATTGCATCAACTAGTTTATCCAAGCGGTGTATGAATTCTTGTATATCTATCATAAGCCTTTACTAGCATTATCCAGTAAAATTGAAAGTATTTGAAGTTTCAAGAATCTATATTGAGGAAGCTACCCACCATCCTTGAGGAATCCCTCATCCAGGCAGAGAAGCATATCATGATTGAAGAAGCAAAGACTTTAAAGAACACCAACAAACACATGGAGGGTAACCAACATAAGTGAGAAGCCAAATGACCATCAACATAGCCCTCCACGAACATGCACCAAATACACTCCCTAAAATGCCCCAACGGCAAAGATACATGTGGTCATTGAACAACAAGGCTTGTTCAAACGGCCCCTAAAGATTGCAAAAAATGAAAAAAAGGTAAAAGTCCCCGAAGTACGGTAGCTTTTACCATACTTGGGGCCATATTACTAAGGAATGCCATAATTTCAAAGATGAGATAGAAAGCTAGTCCAATGTGGGTACTTGAAAGAATATGTGCCCTAGACGTAGGACAACACCAAGAAGCAATCTAATGACAAACAAATTCATGAGTAGAATTTAGATCAGCCTCTCACTTGTCTTGCTCTTACTTATAATGACACAACTTGTGCTAAATGGGGTAGCTCAAGGACAACCACTTTTGCCCTCCTAATAAACTGAGATGACATACCTTCCCATTGCAAGGAAGTTCAAATTACTGTGGCTGCATACTCCTAATATTTTACTTTTCAATAGTAGCTTAATGCTTTAGGACCCTAATTTGGTGTTTATTTTTTAAGCAACCTTTTAATGCAAGCTATAGTAAAGCTAGCTAAAAAGGCTCATGCTCATTTTACCTTATACCTTTCTTGGAAAATACAATCCCTTAAGCATATGGTTTTGAATGATTGAGCTGACATGTTGATGTTTATGTCATATTGATAGGCTATGATTTTAGTTGGAAGCTTTTCAAACAAATGGACCTATGACTATGGCTAGCGAGAAAGATAGACTAAATTAAAGCTCAATGCACTTATCGTTAGAAGTTAGATGATCAACTTACATACATTTTTAGCCAACATACTAATTTAACTAAATCACATCCATGTTGAGGCAGAGAGGTCATGTTAAAAGCATTTGGCAGTGCATACCCTTGTGTTAGAGAAAGAGCTTGCGTAGAGATTGGCAACTTACTAAAGGCTATACCCTTCTATCTAAGAGAAAGTGCTTAAGACTTTGCCCTAGCTTGAAAGATTAAGTGTTTTTGGAGGGTAATTAGGTGAGGCTATTAGCTAGCTATTTGGAATCCTTAGACTTCACATAGCTATTCATGGACAAGGGTTACCCATATTACACCTATAGTACTTAGTAGTCTTACGAGAAGTAAGTTAATGTAGAATGGGTATCCTCTTCAAGATAGACTTTCTTAACCTTGTTGTTAGAATGGATGAAACCCTTGACTTAGATGATCATGTCCTAGAGATGAAGTTTCTCCTCTCAATGAAGTGCTTTATCCTCTTCTAGTGTTTGCTAAAAAGCCCTCCGGCTTGGGACTCTCACTAAAAAAAAAAAAAGATTTAATGGCACTAAAAAGTGCCACTTAAATAATATTATAGTGATAATTTTATATTTAATGATATTTTTTAAAAGAGTTATTTATACAAGTGTCGTTAAAGGTATAAATATTACTATTTTAATCATATTGTGGCATTAATAAAGTGCAACAAGAAATAAATTAAATGACAATTGAAAATAATGCAAAAAGTGCATTGAATGACATCTCAAAATGTCATCCTTTTTATTTGTTTTTATTTTTTATTTTTGTTAAAGTGACATGGTAATATGCAGCAAAAGATGCATGTAGTAACATACTAAAATGCCACAAAAATATTCTTTTGATGAAATGCTAAAATGCCATGAAAAATATAATAAATGACATATTAAAATGCCATAAAAATTTATTTAAATAATATGGTAACATGCCATAAGAAAATAAGCAATAAATGAAATGCTAAAATGTCACAAAAGATATTTAAAATGATATGTAAACATGCTAAAAATTTGTATATTAGTTGTATGTTAAAATGCTACAAGTAAATATTTAGCTAACACTTTGAAATGACACAATATTTAAAAATTGTTACATTTAAAAATATCACCAAAAAAAATTACTTCGTGAAACTTTAACTTGTCAAAATATTTATATTTAGTTACCTTAGTACTGTCCCAAAAGAATTATTTTGTGACATTTCAATGTGCGAAAGAAACCTAAAACAGTGGGCATTTTATAATGTCACTTTAAACTTAAAATATTCATTTCAAGTACTAATAGTAATCTATTTATTTAATAGGTAAAAATTAAATTCTTTTAACAACTAAAATAACATAACAATCATTATTCTCATAAATAATACTAGTTATTTTATTAACCCAAACAGAAATGGAGCAAAGGAGACATTTAAAATTAAATGAAATCATTAAATAAACATAAGTTCTTGGAAACATTATTAATCAACAACTTGTCCAATGATTGTAGTTTACTAAATCTAATGAAAATAAAATAGCTCTATTAGAAGACTAGAATCCAAATATATTTCAAATTAAATAAATGTTCGAAACTCTTCAAAATTGACCACAAAAGCGAGAATTCAAAATTGAAATAATATACCTTCGAAAAGCATTTGAATCATCCATAAAGATGAGAATCTACATCCTTTAAAATCTGCACAAGTAGGACAATAATATACATAAATAATCATTATTATATAAAAGTTGCAATTATGTAAAACAATAAGATTAATCATTTACAAAATTTAAAAGATTGTAATACTATCAATACATACCATAAAAGCTTTTGGTCAAGCAATGGAATCTCTAACAACTTGTTTGATAGTCTTGCACTGCCCATATGATCTAACTTGTCGTTTGTCCAATTTCACTACAACTTGCTCATAGACTTTTCAATAACTAGGTCCCAATTCTTGTCCATCTACTTCATTTATTGCATTTGTACTATATAGCAATCCAATAACAATTGTTTCACTTGGCTTAATAAAACATTTCAAACAAACTATTTCACCAATGCAGAAATAATGAAATAAATGCAACCATCATCAGAATAAAGAATTATATTAAAGTAACTGATGAATAAGAGCAAGCCATCATTCATATAAAACATATAATATAATAATAAGAATAAATGCAAATGAATTAATTATGAGAATATAACAAGTCAACTTTAAATCAACATATACAAAAATGCAAAGAAATTACCACTCTTGGTATTCTAAAAAAAATGAAAAGCTCTTAGTGATTTAATATCAAATTATACACCATTCAATAAGTTGCAAAGCTTCTCAATTGTGTAGGTCACACTTATCTGTAGTATTTAATAAAATATTTATTAAATGGCATCCAATCATTGTTAGTTCTTATTGCTCAAGATTCAAAATATATACACAATTATTTTTTAAAAAAAGACACATTAGAACTTAATTAGTTTCCTGATTAGTATTAACATCAGATGTTCCATTGTTTCTTACTTTTCCTTTCTCTACATATAATGTCCATGAGATGATTGCTCGACTAACGGATAGTCTAACCTTTAACAAGAGGATGATGACTGGGTTTAAGACAATTGTGGTTCAATGTATACTAAGTTTGGTGTCTACAGTTATTAATCCAAAAGCAATATCATTAGGAATAGCTATATATATATATATCTAGTGGTCTTTTCTTACTAATCTTCAATCCTAGCAAAGATTTTATCCCTCTTTGTTCTTTCCTCATTTCCTTTTCTCTATTCTCATCCCTCATCTATATCCCTTAGAATCATCTTTCCTCCTTGCAGGCCTTCAAAGTTTATCTCTTTTCTATTTACCTTCAGATCTACTATTTTGGAAGAGCCTGGAAAGGCACTAATTGGAAGAACCCATGAAGTTTTGTACTTTTGATACGTTTTCTGTCCAAATTCAATTGCCTATAGCTTTATTTTTGATAGAATTGACCCCTAAATATTTGTAATGTCAAACAAAGATGTAGCATGTTTCATTCCTTAATTCCAAGTAATTTAAAAAATGCCTAACAAGATCACTAAAAATCTATTACAAGTGTTCAAATAATTCTCTATGTATCATATTTGCAATTTCTGTAAAAGCTTAAGTCTACCTTTAGCATATTTTCAATACATAATATCTATTTTATAAATAGAAGATAGTTCTCAATCCATCTCCTCCCCAAACCTCATTTTATTGTAACACTTCTTCAATTTGGATCTTAAACACCCTTAGTACTTTTATTAAGTTAAACAGCTCATGAGGAAAAAGGCATCATAATTCCCAAACTTGATGAGTTTTGTTGAGCTCTTACTATTATTCTACCAATCCCTATCAGTAGTGCAAGATCCCTCCTAAAGTAAGAAAATACCTAATTCCTTTGTTCATCAAGTTATTGCAAACCACAAATGGCACCATATTGCTCAGTCCATGCCCCTATGTTCCACTTATCTAATCCTTTCAATGATTTCCCATGTAACCACATCTTTCATGTCACACCATCCTTTTGTTCTTTAGGTTCCTTATCCTTAATCGGTTATCATTACTCTAATTGTCAATAACTTTGCAATATTTGTAGACTCTCTCCTTACCAAGGTTGTACCCTTATTTCTTAAGGAATCATATCTTATATTTAGTGCTATATCTTCTTTCCCATAATTCCTATTAAAACTCTAAGTTTCATATCCTTATCTAATGTTCTATTTCATATTCCAGCATTTATCACATGCCCTACAACTGGTTTTAAGCCCTTGTTCCTTGATTTCCCGAGGTCTTTTTCTCCAAACTTCACCTCACATGGCAACCAAATCTTCCTTTTTATGTATCATCATCTTAAAAATCATACGCCCATCAACTCTCTCATTATTAATGCATTAGTTTCTCTAGATAGTCATACCATTCGAGCCTCAACTATATATATGTGTTAAGCACCATTCTTTATAAATGCCATTCTATCTATCAAATTTATCTTTTAATTATACCCATAGTCAAACATTACTCATCCCTAATAGTCATTCATTTCTCATATGCACTATTACATGTAATAACCACCATTTTCCTATGTATCTATGTTCCCCACTTCTCATCTGTAAGTATGTGGCAGGGATTTGTTCATCCTAAGATAATCACTTTCATAATATTGCTTGCACAAAGTTGATTTCCAAAGTAACTTGTTTCATACTAAATACAACTTTCCCAAAATAGTCATCCAGTCGTCAAATTCAACCTTAATAGATATTATTCACATAACACCATGATTCCAAGCAACATCATCCTCACTAATGACCATATGTTTAGATGCTTGACGTACTAGAAGTGAGAGATTATACACTAGTTGGCTACCCCAGTTGTAACCTTTCACTTCCTTAATGTCGAGCATTATCCTAAAGTTCATATCCTATTTAATTTCACATTCAATTTCATAATCAAATTTCATATTTTCTTGCCAAAAAATTTCACATTCCAAGAATCATATCCTGACATAGCTCATGCTTTCTTTAACTTAGGTATAAACATCCTAAAATATTTCCAAAGTCAAGTTTAGTCTTTACTAACTGAGAATTTCACACTCCAAGAATCGTATCCTAGTGTAGCTTACATTTTTTGTAATCCAAGTGTTTACATCCCAGATGATTCCCAATTCAAGTTTAATCTCTAATAAACCTATCCATTCCAGTTACAAAAATCATTCCCATATTAACCTAGGCCCTCAAAACATAGGCTTTGATTCCATGCTGTGGTGCCTCACTTGGGAAGTGCTTGCTTCGGGCTGAAGTGCTACTATTATTCATTATAATTCAAAAAAAAATATAAACCACTAAAATTTTAGTTTAAAAAGTTGCTCAACAACCTAAAAATCATTCATTCCAACTTACTATTACATTCCACAAAATCCAAGGCACGCAAATACATATACATAAAAATATAATGTTAAGCTTACTTAACTATTTACACAATGTACTTAAAATATCTAAGCATAAGAGCTAATAGGTATATCCTAGTCGAGTCCATAGATATATACATAAATAGACATCTAATCTAACATAAAGTGAAATACATCCACAACTCAGGCAAGCCTCAAGCTTTTTCATCTCTTGCAGATCCTGTGTAGGATGGAAATAAGAAAAAAAAAAAAAGTGGAGGTAAGTCTTAAGGACTTAGTGAGGGAGTGCGCAACAAGAAGTCATCTAAAACTATTGAAACAAAAACTAGAAATAAGAAAAGTATTGATAAATGGGGATTCAAATAATAGGACACGCAATAATTTACAACACAAGGAAATGCTATAACAAAACACATATGATACAAAATTCGGCAGACTGTTGGCAACTCCAACTTTATTGCTCCAAGAACAAAACATAACATAAATGGTAACATGGAGTACAAATATAACATAACAAGTTTCCCTTATTACTCTATTATCTAAGCAGTCAGCTCAATATATATGTGGCATGGTCGGGTGCATGCCAGAACCTACCACTTGCAAACAACTACCTCCAACTATCTACAAGTTAGGATCTTAAGTGGGTCTTAGCCAAGAGACCAACAACTGTCAGCCTATATCACCTACTGTCGGCCTATACCGCTTGATCGTCTTTCCAGACCTAATCTTGGGCTCAACTCGACCTGTAGTATCCTATCTCATGGTAACCACCTAAGAGCATCCTTAAGGTGACTCAACATAATGTCAATAGATAAAATGTATTTCAAACTAATTAATCATAAACAAATATATGAAACTAAATGAAATGGTATAGTCTATAAAACATTAATTGACAAGGCCAAATAAACAATATTCAAAATAATTCAACCACTAGTACTAACAAATTTGGTTGGCAAGACCTAAAATATTAACATGAAAAAAGGAAACCGATAATGCTATAAAGTATATTGGATAGATAACAAATAATACAACAAGAGTTTTAGGTACTAAAACGAGTATAATTCAATTCGACAAATGAACACAAGGAATACATGCATTGAAATCATTCACTTCCCAAAAGAAAGATAGGTTTAACCCTCACCTTAATTTCCCACAAAAATGCTATTCTTGTCCTACTATCTTGCAAATCCTAGTTTCTCGTCACCTATTCCAATAGGACATATTAAATGTCAAAACACTTGCATCATATCCTTTGATAATAATTAAACCATTTATACTTGAAAATTGAGTGTTACTGATTGTGAGGCACACCTATCTAACCCAGGGTCTTGCCCCATTTTAGATATGACAACTTAGGCTAAACTATTCTAATTATCTAAATTATTCTAACAAAATTATTACGCTAATGTTGCTACAGTATTAACGAAGGACTTATTTATTCTGAGTTACCGATCATTTCTTAAGTTAATAGCCCAGGTTTATGTATAATAATTTAACCAAATTGTAAGAAATTACCATGTTCCATTAATAATTAATCCCTACAACATTACAGCAAATTTAGGGCTTTAATCATACCAATTAACTTAATTAATATTAATTTTGTTCAACTTACCAATCTTGGCCCACTAGCGCTGTACATAATTTATGTATCAAAATATTTTAGCTCATCATTATGAATCTTATTCTGATCATTTCGATCCATAATTACGATTCAGTGCAATTAACTTAAACGAACACCAGTAATTAGCTTAACATTTTTAACCAAATTGAATTAGAAGACATTTAACCATTTGAACAGAATTTTACCTAAAATCTTGAATGTAATGTTCTAAGCCCACAATTTATAAATTTATATCACCCTTATGAATTTTACATGTTTTCCTAATAATAATCAAATTTCATAACATTACACAATTTAGATTTCTCAATTATATCAATTAACTTAATTTAATGATAAATAGCTTCTAGATAACAATCCAATTCCACATTTCACTTTATATTAAAATCACATACAATCATTTTGGTCCAGAATCAAAATTTTTGGTTCAATGAACCTATATTTACATCAAAATTTATGTTAACAATTCAATCAGATTAAATTGGGAATCAAATTATATGATTAATTGGTGTTTTACCAAATCAATTGAATTTGAGGTCGATTTACAATCCGAAACTAGCCCACGTGTCCTCATATTGATGCCCTAAAAATTCTACCCTAAAGTCGTTGGGCCAACATGTGTCGTCTTCGGAACTAGAAGCTGGACCTACCAATCAACTCATCTCCACACGTCCAACAAAAGCCCTCAATCAATTTTTGATTTTGCTGCCAAGTTGATTTTTCCTCAATTACTCTTCCACCAATGGTTCGTTCTTGAAATTGAAGCTACAATTATGTTTCTCTAGATGAGCCCATCAAGACCCATCCCTTAGCCGCCATCAACAGTCACTGAAATTACCATGCTTGTAACCTCCATTGTTGTTTGACCTCAAGTTGCAAATTTTTTGCATTTCACTAGTCGATTTCAAGTGTGGTAGGTATGGTTGTGTTCATTGCTTCATGAGAAAGCTAACGGTTGATTTATATCAGAGTTTACACAATTGTCGAAGGGAGTTTGTTGGTGAGGGTAATAAAGGACTCCATGCAAAAATTTGAAGAAATGAAAGGTACGGGAGGGGAATTGCCATTTATAGAAGGTTGTTCAGAAATTAAAATTGGCCTCCAAGAGTTTTAGTCAATTTTCATTTCAGCCCTCAATTTATTAGTGTTTTATTTTGACCTACTTAACCAATTTTATTTACAAATTGGCCCCATGTATATCCCCTAGTTGGATATCCCCTAGAGTTTTCAACAATTCATGTATAGTTAATAGAAGGCATATGCAAGTTAATATATTTATTTGTAACTATTTGTTTATGTATTTAAAGAACTAACGTATTTCATTTTCTTTCATAAAGATCTGTTTATTGAGACTCCCAATGCAAGGACTATATGTAGAGGGCCTTCGACACTAAAAAAAATCACCAACTTAGCAACATGTATGGCCATACCCAAAAGACAGGCAAGATGCCATAATGGATAGGCTATAGGACTTGGGATGCCTTTTGTGGTCATTGGGCATCCCAAGATTTTCAAGAGAAGTTCGTGTAGTTCAAGAAGAACTGGGCTTTTAAGACTGAAGGATGTCTCCATACATGAGGCAATATATCTATTAGAGACGCATGTCCAATGATCAATAAGTTTCTAAATTTTCAATCTTCAGTAAACCTAGTGAACTTTCAAGTATAATGCTAATTTGATACATTTAGAATGTTTGGATGAGATGGGATATAGGAAAGGGTTGGTGCCCTTCCCATTTGGTGTCGATTTGATTTGTTATATTAGTAAGTTTAGTTATTATATTGTTAGTTTTTGCTATTGTTGAATTTTTATATTTTTTAGGTATAAATCAGTTTAAAATGAGACTATGCTAAATTTTTTTCTTTTATTGCATTATAGATTTATATTTATATATAAAAATTGTTTTAATTCTTTTATGTAGGCTCAGGAGTTGCAAATACCACTAACTATGGAAGAGATTTTTTCACATACCTATCAAATGCAGGTTGATAGGAGCGGGGTAAATGATAGTGCGAAGAGAGTTGCTGTAAGTTTCTAACACATTATTATTTATATTTGTTTTACTTACATTAATAGTGCATTAATTTATTAAATTTTTAATATGCGGGAGGGCTTCCAATAAGTACTATCTTAGTCACAGTCCCAAACTCAACCAGATAGTGCTAGGAGTGCAGAGACCTATCAATCTTAGGTTAAGCCATGGGTGTCATATATATTGGTGTCCCCAATAAGATGGAGTGGATGTATGGCTTGAGCTACCAAACCATACAACTACGGTAGAGTCATTGGGTGCAACAGTAACTAGTTGGAAGGCCTAATTAGATGAGGTGCAAATTGGGGTAGTAGAGATGAAGCAAGAGATATAATAGTAGTTGGATAGATTTGAGGGCTTAACAAGCGGATAGAGTTGATGTTTACCCGTTTCATTCAGGAACCTCCATCCTCTGTGCAGCATCAGCATCAGCATTAGCATTAACATGGCGTTGAATAGCAACATCAACAAAGTGCTAAGCAACAGCATCAACATGGTGCCAAGTAAGTGCACCTACTTTAACTACAAAAATGTTGTTAATGGATAGTAGTTAGGAAGAATGTTAAATTTTAATTATTTGTATTTTGAATATTTATTACATTAAAATTTAGAAAATTATTTTTAAATTTTATTTTTTAATTTAATTAAAAAAATATTATTTGGATATAAGGTTTACACAAGTGGGTTCTAGATTTAATAAAATAAATAACTTCTGAAAAAAAAAATTAATGAATTTGGGAGAAATTCCATTAGAATATACATTAAATAAAAAAATAAATATTTCAAGGGACTTTTGAGGGAATATCCCTCAAAATATTTCTAACTAAATACCCATTGAAAGTTGTCTAAGGATATTCCTTAGAAATCCCTCGAAATATGATTCGATTATTTGACATCTAGAAAAGATCGACTTCATCCATAATTGGTCTGAAATCTAGGGCAAGTTTTTCATGATGGAAAAATTTGCTAGAAACATATTTGCAATGAGAGCTTTCTTAATGGAACAAATCCCAATGGAATTACTTGTTCCACTGGATTTTCAACGAATTCCAGCCGAATTATCATTTTTTCTTGTAGTGATCAGCTTAAACTATATGATTTTAATAATTTTAGTTACATATTCAGTAATGTTGAAACAACCCACATATCAAAAATGATTTAATTAAAATTAGTTGAATTTAATTAAGAAATAAAATAAGTAAAAAAAATTTTAAAAATCAAAATCAAAATTTATCCTCTTAGACAAAATAATGTTAATAATTTTAAATTATATACTCAATAATATTAAAATAATAAACACATCTAAAATAATTTCATTAGTTTAATTGACTTATTTATTAAGTAAAAAATAATAATCTACATATATTATCTTAAAAATATAATTTTAGTTACATACTTAATATTGTTAAAATTATAAATATATCTACATTAATTTGACTAGATTTAACTAAATTTATTTATTAATTAAAATTTTAAAAATTATATGCACCCACCTTCCCCTATCATCTACTCCCAACTTGGTCGCTAGTCATGGTGGCTAGCAGTGGCTAATGGTCTAGCTAGCCAGATTTATGAGCCAGGCTAAGCTACTAGTGTAGTTAGTCCAGATCTATATTGCTATATAGCCATGGCTAGGCGGTTCCCTTACCAATAGCTAGGGATGAGGTAGAGGTGCATGTGTTTGTGCATATATATATATATATATGATATGGAGAAGTAAATCAAACCAAAGAGGCCCAATAGTGGTCGACCAGGCATTAGGCCAATTAGCTAGTGTAAGCTATCAGGACCTTCTCAATTGCCCAGAAGGTAGGCCAATTAGCCCAAAGATTGCCGATAGGCCTTTGGCCAGAGAATCCTCTGAGCCCTAGGAGATCCATCATTCGACCATAGCATGGATGGGAGACTTATAGTCAAGGAAGCACCTCAACCAAAAGAGGTCGATTGGAAAAATATGAAGTATTTCTCTACAACCGGTCACCATCGCATTAAATGCAACTCAACCATTAGTCTACCGCATTAAACATGTTGATAGATGTTGTGCCTCACATTTAAAAAGCATGCTTCCACCATACCACTAGCATACCTCCACATTAAATCCGAAGATCTTTTTCATATCCCAAAAGAAAGAGAGATGTGCTACATGGAAAAGGTTTTCAGACAAAGACAAGAGCCCTCACTACATGAGCAAAAGCATCATAGACATTTTAACCTCTCATAAAAGACTATAAATTCCCCATTGTAGCCCCTAATAGAGATATGTTTACTATAACTTTGGCCCTTACTATATCGCTCTATATTTTAGTTGAATTATACTGACTTGATCATCAGAGTGCCTTAGTCGAGGGCCTCATTAGTTAGCTTAACATGTGTTAGATGGTTGTAGGACTCAGCTCGCTTCTATCCTAATGCTCACTTTCTACTCATTTTTTGGTTGACTATATTAGGCTAGAGCCTAATCTACTTATCGTTGATGCTAAGCATCATCATTTAGCGTTGTTTATGGGAACTAGAGCTTGTAACCTAAGCAAATGGTAAACACAATGCTAGCATTTCAAAGAGAGAGGAGATTAGAAGGTCCCCAATTGTGCCCCCTCATCCGCAACAAGAACAAGATTGGCTGGACCTAGCTCTTAGCATGAGGAAGTAGTAACCCTGACTATGTTGTAGCTTATGTAGATAATAAGTGAGCTAATATCAACCCAGCTCTCAGCTAAGTTATCAGCGGCTTTATAAAAGCATAATAACCAACCCAGAGCAATCGCCATTGCCACTTCTCATCTATCTCATCACAAAAAAAGGCTCAAGAGAGATGATAGGGCAAAACATGAGATACCATAACCGCCTAATCAACATGACAACAACAAAGGTCAATTCCCATGGGAGGAGACCTAGCCACATCCCCAGGAAGAGGTAGCTGACTTTGTGGAACATTTTGCTCGACCTATTCAAGCCCAGTAGCATGATAGGGTCAAGGGACAAAAGGCACAATTGAACAAAAACTTATCATAAGCAAAATAAGAAGAATAAGAAAACGTGTCGCACCAAGTCCAGTAGCTAAATAGGCACCTTAAGGAGATTTCACAGCAAAACACAAAACAAAATGCCCAACATAACAACACGCCCCAACTCTACTATGAGAAAAAGACACCATTCATTTAGGAGATAATCGATGAGCATATCGCCATTGATGTAAAAATTTTGACTGGTCTACCCTGATATGATGGTTCATTAATCTGAATGAGCACTTACTCTAGTTTAAGCATGTGATTTAGCTTCATGGGCATAATAAGTATATTCATGCCAAAATATTGGTCACCACACTCCAAGGGATAGCATTTGATTGATTTTTAAGTTAGAGCCAACATTCATTTTCCTCTATAATCAACTTTGTGACAACTTTCTCTATCAATTTGCTAGCAAAAGAAAAGAAAAGGCCCCTAAGCTCACCTATATATAGTGAAACAAAATGAGGAAGAATCTCTTTCTAGATATTTTTGTCAGATTCAAAGCTAAAGTGATGAAATTCGATATCGATGTGTTATTCCTTGGTCTTAGATACAAAGAGTGTGCTAATTCCTAGGTTAGGAAAAGACCATAGTGGATAAAGGAGCTACTTGACCTCACTAAGAGGTATACAACCCAAGAGGATATGAATAGACTAAAGCATGGGACCTTGAAAATAGCAAGAAGAAGGGAAATGAGAAAGATGACAGACAACAGAGGGATGGCCGTTGATCCCCTATCAAGAGGTTTCACAACTATAACGCATTGAACATTGCCAAGAAGCAAGTCTTCTTCGCGATTCAAAATGATAACCTCTTCAAAAAGCTTAGGAATTTGAATGAGACCAAAGTCATGAAGAGATCCAAAAAATATTATCACTTCCATAGGTACAAGGGACATGACACAGAACGCTGCCTCAACTAACATGATGAGATTGAATTGCTCATTCGATAAGGTTATTTGAAGAAGTTTATTAATGAAAAAGCCAGACATGAAATAGGTTTGGCTAACCAGAATCCTCATAGAAAAAAGTCGATTAGCTCGAGAAAAGATAATAAAGGAAAGAGCCAAGCCGATGATCAGCATCTCACCCTACAAGGAGTGATTGATACCATAGTAGGGAGACTAGCAAGGGAGATTCCAAAATGGTGAGAAAGCAGAACCAACAAAGACTGGAATCAACTGAATCCATACCATTCGAGACGATTTTTCAACTCTCCACCAATGCAAAGCCTATCACTTTTTCTAATTCTGACCTCTCACAACTCAAGCACCAAGGGGCTGACAATAATCTAGATTGCTCTTTCATCGTATTAGTCGAGATTTCTAACTTTGAAGTGAGGAAGGTTCTCGTTGACAATGACAATTCTGCAAACATAATTTTCTTGTCAACTTTGAAGAGCACCTCATTTGGAAAAGACCCAGAAGGCATACACTTATGGTCAACTATCTGGTGGTTAACACGTCTTTCACTTATAATACTATAATCATAAGGCCTACATTGAATGACTTCAGAGTAAATGTCTTTACCTATTACATAAAGGTCAAATTCTCAAAAACTACAAGAATGATGAGCTATTCTACAACATATAAGAGGCCAGGTGATGTTACAACATTTTAGTCGAGGCAATCAAACAAAAAATTAACTAAAACTAAAATCTTCGGAGGACATCCTGATAACGGAACCCAAAAAAGGACAGAAAAACAGAAAGAGAAAGTAATAAAAAACCATAGTTGAACTAGTTAAAGATCTCAAAACCATAGAACTTGAGCTCAAAAATCCTAACAAGACTGCATGGATTGGGACAAATCTAGGGAGTAACATAGAATGTATGATGGTCGACTTTCTTTGGAAAAACGTTAACATTTTTTATTGGAAAGTTGCTAATCTCCAAGGAATTGATCTCCATATCATCGTCTACCACCTTAATGTGGACCCTTCATTCAAGCTCATTAAACAAAAGACTAGGACCTTTAATGCCGAAAGATGCTAGATCATTGACGAAGAGGTCAACAAATGTTCAGAGGTAGGCTACATTGTAAAAATCTAATATGTTAGTTGGCTATGTAATGTAGCTCTTATACTTAGAAATAAGGGCAAATAGAAAATGTGTAATGATTTCACTAATTCAAATAAAGTTGGTCCTAAAGACAAATTACCCATTACCTCAAACAGATTTATTAGTAGATTCAATAGCAAGTTGTGATCTTTTGAGCATAATGGATGCTTTTCAAGAGTATTATTAAATCTTTATGGCCTTCGAGGGTAGAGATAAGACCTCTTTTGTGGTACCCAATGATTTTGTACTATTTTTTGATCATGCCTTTTGGTCTCAAAAATATAAGGGCCACATATCAAAGATTGGTAAACTTTATATTCCAAAACAAGTTCGAATGAATGATGAAAGACTATGTCAATAACATGATAGTCAAAACAGAAAGAAAAAAAACCATTTAACTGATCTCAACCATACATTCTCGATATTAAAGGCATTTGGCATGAAACTTAACCCCAACAAATGTATATTTATGGTAAGAAAAGAAAAGATTTTAGACTATATGGTTAGTCAAAAAGGCATAGAAGCAAACTTGTCAAAGATACAGGCAATTCAGGATATCCCATCTCTTAAAATGGTCAAAGGCATGCAGAGATTGGGTCGATTCATAACTCGACTAGCAGATAAAAGTTTTCTATTTTTAAAAATTCTTAAGAATGCAAGAAAGTTCTAGTGGACAGAAAAGTGTGACTAGGCCCTAGTCGATCTAAATCAATATTTATACACTTCCCTAATACTTGCCAAACTAGTAATCAGGGAGGTCTTGTGCATTTACTTTACTGTCTTATCAGTAGCGGCCAGTTTTGTTTTGGTGTCGACAAATCATGGCACAGACAAGCTGGTATATTACAATAGCAAAGCTCTGCAAGGCCCAAAACACAACTATATTGAGATTGAAAAGTTTATCCTCGCTTCAATCATAATGGCCAAGAAGTTAAGATCCTATTTCCAATCACACTCTTTTGTTGTTTTAACAAACCAACCTTTGAAATACGTATTGTCAAAGCATAACCAAGCATGTCGATCTACCTAATGAGGTTGAACCAGATCTGTCTATTTGATCTCTACATGTCGATGGATCAGTAACTTCCACAGGAGGATGAATAGGCATTTCTTTACGCTTCCCTTGCACTAAAGAATATGAAGACTATTCTATCACCAATAATGAGGTAAAATATAAGGCTCTTCTTGTGGGTATGAGGATGATCATTGATTGGGGGGTTGAGCAATTAATAGCTATTATAGATTCTCAACTGGTTGTAAAACAGTTGAAAAGGAACTTTGAAATAAAAGAATCCACCACAAATAAAATAATTCATTGAGATTAAGAAATTATAATAGTGGTTTAAGAAATTCTCTCTTAATCAGGTCTTTAGATTAGAGATTGAGAGAGCAGATGCTTTATTCAAGTTTGACAATTTGACAAAGGGTACTAAAGAGAGAACCATCATGTTCTTGGTCTCAAAGAAATCCACCATAAGTAGCCCTGACCAGAGTAAGATTTAGGAGATCTAAAAGTTACCCCTTACTTAACATGATGAAATCAAAGATTATTTGAGGGAAGACAAAGTGCCAGTTGTCAAAGTGAAAGCTTAGAGGTTAGGAATCAGTTGTACAAGAGATCTCTTTCTAGGCCCTACTGAGATGTTTGACATCGAAGTAGGCCTTTGAGGTTTTGCAAAAGATCCATTGAAGCTTCTACGATAACCACTTTAGGGGGCAGGCACTAGCCCACAAGGTCATCGGGCACAAATATTTTTTGCTAACCTTACTCAAAGATACAATTGGCTTCACCAAAAAAGTGCCCCTTCTACCAACTACATTCTAACATTCCCTATTAGCCTGCTTCGGCACTGACACTAGCTCAGATCATGTGGCAAGTGGGGGATAGACATTGTAGGCTCATGCCCAAAAGCTATAGGATAGAAGAAGAACATGATAATGACAGTTGAAAATTTCACTAAATAGGTTGAAGTAGTAGCAGTTCCTAAGATAGCTAATGTAACAATTAGAAGCCTCATGTGGAAGAACATTATCTATTATTTTGGTCTACTAAAGGTATTGATATCAGATAATGGTACTCAATTTCAAAGTGAGGATGAAAGATTTATGTGAAAGTTTGGGAATTTGATAGCACTTTATCTTGATTGGAAACCCTCAGGCGAATAGGCAAATTAAGGTCACAAACAGGATGATTTTGGACTACATCAAGACTTAACTTGAGGGATCCAAAGGAAACTGGATAGATAACCTCCTGGGTGTCCTATAAACATACAAAACCACTTTTAAAACTACTACATGGTACAACCCTTACAATTTGATCTATGGTTCAGAAGTAGTAATCCTAGCAGAACTAATACAACATACAGCTCAAGTAATTCATTACACCCTGATCAAGAATGAAGTTGAAATATGACCAAAAATATTAACATTACCATCAACTGAAACATTCAAATTGTACAAAATATTCATAATTTTACATCATATCTTTTATCATGCCTCTCATGGTGGATCAAGTTGAATAATAAAATAAATGAATAAGCAAAAAATAATAGCAACTTCAGTTCAAGTCCGCCCCTTGTCCTCTTACACCTTGAGCATGACCTACCACTAGCTCATCGATGGACCTGTCGAGCTTGTTGGTAAAGTCCACGGGTATGACCATTGGGGGACCCTCAACTTTCTACTCTATCTCTGTAGATCAAAAAGGGTCAGCCTCCTCTATTAAGAACTTGTGACCGACAATGGGGTAGTATGCAATAGCATCAACTTTTCCATCCTTGACGTCGAGGGCAAAGTTATCAAAAAACTCAAACTCTTTCCCCCACCTTGACTGCTTATGAATTAGGGCCCTACTTTCTCAACTGTTGCATTCTCATCGTACTCCTTGAGGCGATCATTCTAGAGTATGTTTAGTTGGGGCTTGTCCTCTATACAAAATTGATAGCTCAAAAAGTTCGGCTACTTGACGGCCATCTAGAAAGTCTCCTTGGCATCATCAAATGCAAAAATGATGTTAACGTCCATGAAAGTTGGGCTTATCAAGAACTATTACATCTCTTCCTTGGGTATGCTCAGCAGTATCTTGAAAAACTCATCTCAAGCATACCAAAAGATACTATTATATCCTAAGGCCCAACTAGAGAGTGAGGCCTCCTCTACGTTTAACCTTATCTTCTCTAATAAGTCATCTAAATAGCTTTTCTCTATCACTGTAGCCATTAGCTCTGCATCATTCTCCTCAACCTACTTCTTAAAGCTCTTTGATCATCGACTCAAATGACTCAACCTAAGTCTTGGAGAAGTTAGAGTACATTTCTTGTAGTTTCTCCCAATTAACTAAGGCGAGCTCAGCTCTCTAATAAAAGTTGTAGCCCTATTATCTGACCTACAAGAAGAAAGGATTTGATTAAAATATGTATACGTATGAATGTTTACGAGGTGATAAAATTCAAACGCAAAATTAGCATATTTGCATGGTATGCAAATGCTTTTTTTTTTTTTTTTGTCCGAAAGGGAGAGACTAGTAGTTAATACCTTCTATGGGATCAATCTTGTTGACCTCATGCCTAGCATCATCGCCATGTTTATGACCCTCACATCAGGTCTAAACCCAGGGTTTGGGAAAGCAAACAAGGGGAATAACGCCTCGATTGGTTGGGGTCCGAATGGGAGAGCATTGGTAGCCTTTCCTTTCTCTTTTTTAACAATATTTCTCTGAGGGGAGGAAGGTTGCTCATTAGTCATCCATCTTTCTATCGAGGTGCAAGGCTGGCTGCCTCAACCACATCTAATTGAGCAAATAGAGGAGCAATTAGTGGTGCTTGTTGTGAAAAAGCACCTTGGGAAGCAACTTCTCGTTGGACGGCTATTTTTTGGCACTCTTTCACTCTTTGTTAGCAGGCTATAGCTTGTTATCAAGTACGATTCATAATTTTTTCTCGATATAAAGAAAAACACAAATGCAAAATATCAATTAGAAACTTGTCAACCATTAGCTAGCATCTTCCATCAATCAGCAAAAACAACAAAACAAAAATATGTCTAACTATTCAAGCTTTTGTTAGCATGTTCAACCTAGCAAGCGACGAGCCTACTAACATCAAATTCCTCTCCATCATATATCTTGATGCTTCTATTTATCTAAACTCGAATAAATCTCGAATAAAGGTGTTATTCCAAGTTGGGTTCTCTCAGATGAAGGTTTTATTCCAAGTTAGGTTCTTATTCCCAGCTATCTTAACCCTACCCCTCAATGACCTCCTGGGAATATTAAAACCGACCCTGTTAGGGGCATAGACAAAAACGCATATTTTCTTCCAAGCTTAACCATGGGAAGAATAGGGGATCACTAATATTTTTTGAAGAAAACAGGCGAAGAGATGATAAAAACCTGACTTCTTAGTGCTACCCGAATTTCTAAACATGGGAAGGTAGAATAGATTGCTAAAGTTTATGAATAAAGGTGGCTAGTTATGTATTAACATCAAAATGATGAAATTATGCAAAATAGAAAAATAATTGGATAGTAGTTGGGTGATACACACTTGAAGACCCTTGAGTAGGTCGACTATGTAATAGGTAACCTAAACCCATACTTTAAGGCATCGTCAAACACCATTATATAGCCCCCTAGAGGTCGATTCATTCTATCACTTAACTTAGGGACAGTTGACTCAAACTCAATTGGAATGTGACACATATGCCTAATCAACTCTAAGTCTTCGCTAGTGACCTCAGATATTATATCGCTACAGTGGTCAGTTGTAAACAACCTACCCCGAAACATTGAAGGTTGACTCTTTTCCCCAGATAGTTCAGCTTCCCCTTTAACATCAACCCTAGTCTCACTCAAGCTCTCAGAGGAACTTAACCCCTTACTAGAAAATTCATTAGTCTTGCTAGATGAGTCATTTAACCTTTCAATTAACTCCCAGATGATCGTGTTTCCTCAAAATCACCTGACCTACCACTAGTCTCCTAAAAAATTCTTAGAATGTTTCAAATCTAAAAGATTACAAAAAGAATAGGAAGGAACTAAACTATGCAAAAATAGAGGAGACCTTATAAAACAAACAAATGAAGAATGAATTCATGATTCTCGCTTGGAGCTGTGAAATTTGCTGAGCTCGACCTCTCATTGACACAATAAATGTTGTACATGAAAATTACACTGCACTATTTATAGCCTCCAACAAAGGGTAAATCAACTAACAAAAATGACTGGTTATAAAGGCACTTATTGCATAACCACAGTTAACAAATTTAACTACCCGATGTAACTAAAATATTTATTATATTCGAAACCCTAGTTTAGATTTAAAAATAGAGATTGGCATATACTTATGGCAGTTTGGAAAGTCAGCTACTCCCCACTTCATCTCAATGCGAGCTCGATTAGGACTCGGGAGTGGGGTGGACTCATGATATGGGGAAGTAAATTGAGCTTAATAGGTGCAATAGTGGTCGATCAGGCATTGGGCCAATTAGTCAATGTAAGCTATCAACACCCTATCAGTCGACCAAAAGGTGGTATTAGCTCAAGTACTATCAATGAGCCTTCAGCCAAAGAGGCCTTTGGGCCCTAAGAGTTCATCATTCAACTAGGGCACAAATAAGAGATTCACAGTCAAGGAAACACCTAGACCAGAAAAAGTGGATTGCAGAAACAGCAAGTATTTTCCCAACGTCAGTCAGTGTTACATTAAATGCAACTCAACCACTATTTTGCCACATTAAACATATTATCAGGCGGCGTACCCCTATATTTAAAAAACATGCCTCCACCATACCACCAACATGCCCTAGCATTAAATGCGAAGATCTTCTCCATATCCTAAAAGGAAAGGGGATGCACCACTTCGAGAAGCTTTTCAGCTAGAGAAAGACCTAATGGTCCTCAAACAAAGACAAGAGCCTTCATTGTATGAGTAAGGGCATCATAGACAATTTAACCTTTTACAAGAGATTATAAATATTCTATTACAGCCCCTCATAGAGGTATGTTCACTATAACTTTAACCCTTACTTTGTCGCTCAAAATTTTGATTGAATTATATTGACTTGAGCATCGAAGTGCCTTAATAGAGGGCCTCATCAACTAGCATAATATATGTTAATTGGTTGCAGGATTTGACCTGCTCCTTTCCTAATACTCACATTCAACTCATTTTCTAATCGACTACAATAGGCTAGAGCCTAATCCACTTATTCTCAGATACAAGCATCATTAATGACTTGTGTGTTTTTATTCTTTTATGCTTCTGTTTGATTTTTTATTTTGTAATGTGTAAATTCCAAATACTCTCGTAGCATGCACATAATTATTTAGTGCACAATTGTCCATTATTTTTTTAAAGTGGCAAGTGAAGTTGTTATCTCAAACGGCCATGTTGTCGAGTACGGAAAATGTTTGATAATGAAGCACCACGCAGTGCCAATTCAATGGCCACGCAAGCTTGGGCCGCTGAAAATTGTGATTCAAGTCCAATCTATTGCCATATTACGAAATTTCAAGAGCTAATGTATTTGTTATAAGGCTCGAAAAATTATAGTAATTTTAATTTATCAATACGTGGGGTATATTTAAATGACCAATTTTTCATTTTCGCTTACTTTGGAACATTTAAAAAGACTTTTTTCATCTTTACTTATATAATAAATGTAAATGAGTATTGTATACTTTATTGTTCTTCATAAATAAATGTTATGTGCATATATTATGTATTTTTAAAAAATATATAATTTATATAAATTTTTAAGATAGATCTTTTGATCCTAATTAATTTTTTTTCTAAGAACATATTGTCCCACTACAATCATTATATTAATTTGACGTTTTCGGGGCTCTCATGAAAACAACGTACCCTTATGGAAGAAAACAAAGGGAGTGTTCGGTTATGTTTTTCATAATTGTAGACGGCTTAATTTTTGAGCCAATTAAAAAATGACATGTGTAAATAATATATTAGTTATTATTTAAAATTTTCTATTTATATATTGGAATTTATTAAATTAAATTTTAAATAATAAATAGTTAATTTTAATTAATATTCTAATATTTATGTTATACAAAGCAAATGTTGATAAGTGTTAAGATGGAGATGTATCATGTCAATCAAATCAAATCTGGTGGCCTAGGAATCTCAAGCTAATCAAGTTAGGACACGTGGCACATCCATGTACGTGGACCAATCAAGTTAAGAATATTTGATATTATCTTTTAATATGTGCATCAAAGAGATAATTATCAAATGTGTTCAAGTTATTTTGGAGTCTCCTATTGAACACCTATATAAAGGGATGACTAGAGACTCATATATATATTCACATATATACATATTCATATATTCTCAAGCCCCAAGACTCAAGTCTTTAAGATTTAAGTTCTTGCTACGACGACGTATTGCTATTGCAAAGATCCTATACCTCTTCAAAGCATCAAGTCATCAAGTCCTTTGATCTCGGAGTCAAGGTTCGGGTTTCAAAAAAATTTCGCAGTATCTTTTACCAAGTCAAAGGATATTACACCATATATCTAAGAACAAGCTTTAAGCCCTTAGATCATATATATATTGGGAGAAGAATCAGGGGATTAGTTTTGTTAGAGAATTTATATTTTTCTCTGATAAATTGTAATTCTCATATATATATATATATATATATATATTTATATAAATTTAATTTGTTCATTATTTTTTCTTTGTCTTGTGATTTAATTTTGCAGACAACGAAATTTGTGTGAACAATAATAATTTTGTTTTAGGAAAATATAATTAAATATATATTTATTTTTTTCTAAAATTTTAAAATAGATTTTTTGAAAATACATTTTCCTATTTTTTTTGTTTTCAAAATATTTTTATTTTTTAAATATATACATATATATCATATATATTTTATGATTATTCTTACAATAAAAAAATTATTCAATTTCATTTTCATTTCAAAAATTCAACTAAAAATATTGATTTGATTGCTAAAATAAAAAAATATTTCTCTCTTAAAATATAAACAAACATATCAAAACTTTTCAAAATAAATTTTTAACTGTTTTTTTAAATATAATCAAAAATTTATTGCATCCCTCAACACAATTTTTATTTTGTCTAATCCCATCTTCAATATTTTTTCTTCCAAAACAAATATTAAAATCACACCCTAAAAAATGGAAAAAACATAATCATACATTGCCTGCCGCACAGAAATTGATAGTAGGGAAAGTACGTCAGTCAAATTAAGTGGGAAAAAAAAAAATCTTTTATTTATCTTTTTCTTTTTTGATTATTATTTTTGGTCGAGGATGGTAGTGTTTTGTAGCATCTGCATATTTAGATAAATAATCAAGTAGTACTGTACTATAAAAATAGTTAAAAATTGGCTGATCAATGGTATTATTTAGGGTTGTCAATGGATCGATTTGAATCGAATAATGCTAGATTCAAATTCGAATTCAAAAGTAATATGCTAGATTCAAATTCGATCCAAAATTCATCAAATTTATAGTTAGTATAACCATATCCGAATTTAAATAAAAGTTAGATATCCGTCAGACATTCAAAAAAATTCAAATTCGAATATTTTAAAAATCATCATATATTTATTATTTTTTTAAAAAATTAGTAAAGTTCAAATTTAAAACGTTCATTCTTACAAAAAATACACAACAAATTAATGAATAAATTTTCAAGTTTATTGATCACTTAAAAACAACAATAAAATTTAACTTAATCATATTCATTTACCAGATCATTATATTTTAGATTCAATTGCTAATAATAATACTTATTGAATATTATAAATACATATTTATACATTATTCTTAATCAATTAACTATAAACTCAAAGTTCTATAAAAAAGAAACTCATTCTAATCAAATCGAGATTTGTATTATATTTTTGCTATATTATGGCATTCGGTTCTTACTCATTATTCTTCCCACAAAATTTTTTGTTATAAAAATTAAACAATAAGTGATATAATTATGATGTAAATAAGCTTAAAATTTAACAATTTATATAAAAAATACATGATTTCATATATTGCATAATAGTTCATTGCTTCTTTCATCCAAATATATACTTTGGCAATATTATAGGACTATGTGTATATATATGTATAATACTATATATGTATAATATTAAATATATTTGAATTTGAATTACTAATGGATCGGATTAAGCCATATCCATATTTGCTATATTTATTTTGGATTTTGCACTTTTTAAATCGAATCACATCCATTGAATCTTTTATCGGTTAAAGATCCTAAATAATTGGATCGAATTCTAATCGAATTTGAATCAAAATCCACTTCATTGACAACCCTAGTATTATCAAGGCTGCTATTTTTTCGGGTCCTGAAAATTAAATATCATTTAATAATAGTTAAATTAGATTTGCAGAACTAATTGAATTATTCTTAATAAGATTTAGAATTTTTTTATTTTTTTGGTAAGATTGACTAATTATAATGGTAAAATAGTAGCATTCATTTTAGGAAGCAAACGCACATAGTATTCTTTAAGAATTATGTCTATATAATCAAAAATTTTGTTTCACACAACATGCATGCAAGATAAAAGCATATTAAACTTTATAAAGAGAAAATATTTATCTACATTAGATATTTATTCCGAAAACGTAGTCAAGATATCAGATATGCTTAGTCATTAATATAAAATAAATTTCACTATTAATTTAAGTAAAACTTACCAAGTATAAAAATTAGAAAAATTGCAATGAACCCTCCTATGATCATAGAAATAGGCACAAAACTCCCTATAAAAAAAAAAGTACACAAACATCATACTTATAATTTTAAAAATCCTGCAGCGCACACCTCTGAAAGCGTACGTTGGTGTAGCTCACGCAGGTGTGTACAATTGGATGTGTATTTTTGTATATAAATAGGCTATTGTACTTTCACTTATCGATGGATTTTTTTTAAGAAATTGACTGTCCAAATTAGATTATATTTTATTTTTTTATTAAAAAAATATAAATAATAAATTATTATATATAATTTAATATATATAGTATATTATCCCCCACACACCC
>JACGDI010005492.1:1220201-1241765 GCA_014898725.1 Jacaranda copaia | reverse complement strand
AGAGAGAGAGAGAGAGACTATGTTTAGAAGAATATTTTGAGAATGAAAATGTTTGTAAAAATGGGTGAGAAGTTGATAACTCTCTATTTTCATTTTCAACAGAAAATGAATATAGGCCTAGAAAACAAAACTAAACAGGGTGTTAGCTAATAATTTCTTGTATCTGAGTTTCCTCTGAGGCTATGTATTTATAGTTTTTATCATAATGAGCTTAAGACTGTTAAATTTTTTTTGCCCTCCTGTATAGCCTTAAATTGCCTTTGGGCTTTCCATTTTTTAGCTTATTTAGTCCATTTTAATGTATTAATTAACCTATAATTAATTTATCGAATTGCCTTTAAAATCAAAATTATCCACATCCATTTTTGCAATAAGACCTAACATCTTATAATAAGATATGAAAATTTATAATATCTTTTAAATAAACAACTCGTCCTTTATAATATATCACCTTAAAATATCCTATAACATGATTGAGAACTTATAAGATATCATAAAATATTTTACAAATCTTTTTACAACTAAAAGAATTTATAATCTCCTAAATAGGATATTAAGATCTTACAATAAGCTCTTTTAGAATTAGGAGGTATTTTTAAAATTTTAAAAGCTCATTAAAGTTTAGACATGTTAATTGTAAAATTGTTATTACTAACAGCTACTGGTTTCACTTTTTTATTTTATTTAAATATGTCAAAAACTTAATTTTAAAATACAATCTAATATCTTATAAATTCTAAAAATATATTATAAAATATACAAACTAATTTCAAGATTTTGTTTTAAAAATAAATTTAACAAAACATCCTTGTAGCACCTTGCCTAGGAGGTGCTTATTTCGAGCCAATGATCTATTCCAGTCTTATTCACAATAATTTAAACCAAACACGCACCTCCAAAATTCAATTAAATAGTTGTACAACAACCAAAAACATCTCAACTTACTATTACAAAGCACTATCTGACATCCCGCGAGGAATTACAAAACCATCATATAGTTTCTAGCACTAAGTTTACAGTT
Source organism: Jacaranda copaia (assembly GCA_014898725.1). Taxonomy (NCBI): domain Eukaryota; kingdom Viridiplantae; phylum Streptophyta; class Magnoliopsida; order Lamiales; family Bignoniaceae; genus Jacaranda; species Jacaranda copaia. The sequence continues at coordinate 1,240,744 of JACGDI010005492.1, read as the reverse complement.
GTCATATATGTTAAAACCATACATGTATAATTACCATTACAAAGTATCTTAGACTTCAGCTTACAATCCTAATCCATTGCAAAATTTAGTTTAGTCTAGTATGTCTGAAAGTTAACAACAAAACCTTGCATTCTAACACATTCTACAGTGTTCCAATTGCTACCTAACATAGCCTAGCTAGGAAAAAGAAATAAAGAACATGAAATAGGCACAAGCCCAAAGGACTTAGTAAGGGGAATATGACAAATTGTTAAAGGAAAAATGTTGAAGGAGCAGTAATTCAATAGAATTGTCATCAAGCAAGACATCATAATTAGAAACAAGATTATACTAGAATGTAAATAGTATCAAATTTAGCAAACGAAACCTCTCCATCCTTATTGCTCCCTAAACAAAGTACAAGCAGAATCAAAAAAATCCAAAGCATAATATGCACGATAGATTCTCCTTAATTCTTTAATATGTGACATAAACTCAAGCATTTCGCTTGGATTAGCACTCGGCCTCAACAAATTCCCTTGTATATGTATATATTGACATAATCAATAAAAAATTTGTCGACAAGGCTAGACAAATGATATATAGAACAATTCCATTATGCCATCAATGCCAAACAAACTTCCTAGAATGAATTCAAATAGGAGTACTAAACACGATTTGGTCTGCAAGACCCAAAATCAATGAATAAATGGGAAGTTGACAAGGCTGTGGGTTAAATTAGACAATAACATATAGGATAATAATAGTTCCAGACACCCCGAACAAGTACAATCAATTTCAATAGATACACAATTAGAGAATTCAAACGATCAAAGAAATTTGAGCAATCGAAGAACATTTACTTCCTAGAAGAAAGATAGGCTAACCCTCACCTTAAATAACAAATAGGACAATAAGAATTCTAGGCACGCAAATGAGTACAATCAAATACCAATAAATAGACAAACAAAGAATGGCACCAGAATAAGCATAATCAAGTACAAACGAATAGGCACAAAGAACAAGGACAACGAAGATAGTTTATTTTCCAGAAGAATAAATAGGTTAGACACTCACCTTAATGGCTACAGAAATGCTATCCCTGTCTATTGCCCTGTAAGGTCGGCTCCTCGTCACCTTAGCAAAAGAATGGACTTATTGTCAAAACACTCATTTTGATGCTATAACAATAATTAAACTAATAATACTCTACTAGCGATTGTTATAGTTAATACTATATTTTAAGGTTCGATTCCAAGATTATCAAGAGGTGACATGCTAATTACGCCATTAATATCATAATATTTATGAGGATCATATTTGCTTTGATTAATGAATCAATTCAGATTCTTGTATCATATTAGTCTTTGCAACATTATATAATAGTCGGACATATAATCACATTGATTAATTTAATTAACAATAATTATGTTTCACTTACCAATTTGGGCCCGCTAACACTATACACAACTTATATATCCAAATAATTCGGCTTGACATCATAGATCTTATCCTAATTTCTATGATTTTAATTCAATACGATTAATCTTAACTTAACATCAATAGTTATCTTAACATTTTAACAGAGCTTAACTTACATTAATAATACACTTAATTATTGATAATTATCTCTTACTTTGCAATTTGAGTACGCACTTCACATATAGACAAATCTTTAAGTTCAATCGTACACTTTGCAATTACATATCTTGGTCCAATAACGGATATTTTGCATGGAAATTAACTTAATAACTTAACCATTTAAAAGCCAGGAATTAATTTAATCAATTAGTCGGTATTTTACACAATTGACCAAATTCAAGGCCAAATTGTTGTGCAATAATAGCATGCATTGTCCCGAATAAATTGACCCTTAGTTGCCTGGCTGTTACCACCAGAGTTGAGCGTCATGCCATTAACAGGTGCATCTTGATACATGGAAGCAAACCCCTCAATCAATTAGACATTGCGATGTTGTTTTGCTGATCAATTTTGGCCAAATCATTACTGTACCACCTCTGACCATTGTCTCTTTCTACCTTGATTATCCTTTCTTCGGTAGTCTAAATCCATAATTGAGGATGCCAATGTGTTCTCACAGTTGAGCCCATCAAAACCCACTACTCCACTCTAAGTTCCAGTCACTTGAGCCCCTTAACCCACTACCGCCACCGAGGAGCTCCATTTGGAGCTTAATTCCTAGCGATTCTTTGGTTTTTTCTCTATAAATTTGGTATCATTATGTTTGTTGTGAGGAGAGGAAGAGATCTGTCGGAGTGGTTTGAGGTTTCTGGTCATAGTGAGGTGAAGTCTAATGGGAGGAGGGCTGGGGTTTGCATGTGAGAATTTTGCTAAGTGGAGGGGCTCATTTATATACTTCCTATTTTCCCTAAATTACACTTCGGCCCCCATAACTTTTCCTTAGCTTTTTAGTGCCTCACATTTGCCCCAGAATTATCAATTGGCCCCTCAAAATTTCATCCTTTCATACATTGGCCCTCATTTAATCTTTGATTTTGCAATTACATCTATATTTTGTAAATTTTCCACCATTCTAATTTTCCATTAATACACTCAGGCCCCAATCAATTTAAGTATGATTTACTAATGCCCAATTTTGATTTTTTTTATTACTATTATTGTCATATCAATATCCCAATTTAACCAATTAAGTTAATTAAAATCTAACAAAAATTTTATGCCAATGATTTGGGGTGTTACGTTCCCCTAACTCCTTTGTCCATGTATTATGCGTTTATTGTTAGAATATTATGCACGATTTCTTACACGTCACTTTTAACTTTTAATTTTTTCTTGTTAGTGATATGAGATAGCTCAACTGGCCCACCTTAACAGTTATCCACTCCAGAATGTGCTTTCAGGCCCACTTTGCATATAAGATTTAATTGCATTTCTAAACCCAAGTGGGCCATCAACCATCACCTTTGTGCATATGCAATATCATAGGCCGAGCTATGAAACCAAATCCTTCAAGTCAAGTAGAGTGTTCTTGACCTTATCCAATGAAATCTTTAGGTCAAGTGGTATGTTCTCGATCCTACCTGACGGGGAGGCTTCAAGTGGCCTATTCTGTTCAACTATTTCTCTGGTCAATCACCATCGACCAGAGTACTCACTCCGACGCCGAATTGTATTCCTGCTGTATTTAATGTCCTAATAATTGATATGCCATGACATTAATGACACATGCCACCCTAGTACCGCCTCTACCACTACCTCTGTCAAGAGGTGCGCCTTTAAAGTACTATTCCCCTATGAACGTAGAAGGTGGTGCCACTTGGAATAGTACAAGGATGAGAAATGATCTATAGCTCCCAAGTAAGGACAAAAGCCCTCTACACTTGATAGGGGCATCTTAGATATATCTTTAATATAGAGAAAACTATAAATACCCCATTGCTAGTCGCTCTCCGGGTATGCCATTTTTACTATACACTCTTACTCTACTACTTGATTCCTCTACTCCACTAATACTGACTTGAGTATCAAAATGCCTTAGCAGGAGATACCTTGACTAGTCTAACGTTTGCTAGTGATTGCAAATTTCAGTCTAGGAAGATTTCACTGTTGGATCATTCGACCACTTTGGTTGAATTAGCCTAAACACAACCTAATCCAGTAAAACAGCTTTCAATCTCATCATTTGGACGCTGTCTATGCGAAGCTTGAGATTGCAACAAAAAAAATGGTAAACACTAGGTGAGCCACATCTGAGAGGAAAGAAAATAAAAGGATAGCGTCTCTTCCTCCCCCTTAACCTCAATAAGGATCATATGCCTCAAGCACCAACGCTACTAGGGCAAGTTGTTATCCTAACCATGCCTTAGCTAATGCAACTGATAAGTGAACAAATCTTTACCCAAATTTTTACTTAGCTTTCTACAGCATTGAATTAGCACACAACTATGCCTACCCTAGTTGGTAGTGCAACCTTGCAACCACTACTACTAGAAAAGAGGTTCCTTAGGGACAATTATGGTCGCCCAGAGTCTTGGTGATTGCCAATTAGATAAGAAAGCAACCCCAAGTGCCTTTATATAGAAAGGGGGCAATCGGAGCCACGAAAAGAGACTGTAGATTCTATAGACCATTACATTCGACCTAATTGAGCCCCACAGTGCGATAGGGTTGAACTTTCAAGACTAAACTAGCATGAAGAGATTGATGAATCAACAGATCATGTAGCCTCATCTATTTGAGCCCTATAGCATGGTAGGGCCGAGCGTACAAAGTTCTAATTCAATCACAACATGACCTAGATAGATTGGGAGAAGTGGGAAGAAGTTCTCTAACAAGTGTAGCAATTGAATAGATGCCTCGAGGAGAAATACTGAAAGGATGTCCAACCTTGATGGCCCTCAAAAGTCTCATCATGAAATAGGGCTGCCGTTCATACAAAAGATAATTGATAAGTGCACTACTGTCGATGCAAAGGTCCTAATTGGGCTTCCATGGTATGATAGCTCAATTGATCCTAATTAGTACCTGATGCAGTTCAAGCGCAGGATATAACTGCATAGACATAATAAATACATACACGCAAAGATGCTGGTTATCACTTTTAGGGTATTGTGCTCGATTGATTTGTCAAACTTGAACCATCGTTGATATACTCTTACGACCAGCTATGTGATAAGTTCCTACACTAGTTCATCAGCCGATGAAAGGTAAAGCTCCCTCATACCCATCTCTATACTATGAAGTAAGATGAGGGGGAGTCTCTCTGTGACTTTTTCACTAGGTTCAACACAGAGGTGCTAAAGATCGATAACTCCAGATTCAAGTTCTTGATCGATGTGTTGTTCTTAGGGCTCCGACATAAAGAATGTGCTAATGCTTTGGTGTGAGAATACCCATGGTTGATGGAAGAACTGCTAGACTTGGAGGAGAGATACATGATTTAGGAGGAAATGAACAAATTAAATTTTGGCAACCCTGAGGTCGGGAAAAAGAAAAATAAAGAGAAAAATGACCAAAAGTAAAGAGAGGGTCGTCAATCTCCAAAAAAATGCTTTCATGATTACACTCTGCTGAACCACACGAGAAAGGTGGTGTTGTTCATAATCCAGTATAACAAACTCCTTAATAAGCCAAGAAAGCTCACCGAGACTGAGACAATGAAAAAATCAAAAAAATATTACCACTTTCACAAGTAAAAGGGGCATGACACAGAAGATTACTTTAATCCCCATAATGAAATTAAGAGGCTCATTAGGCAAGACCATCTCAAACAATATGTTGCTGAAGGCACTAGGAATGAAGAGAGCAAAATTGACCATACTCCTCGTAAAAAAAGGTTAGTTAGCTCGAGGAGAGAGAATAAAGGAAAGAAACCCACCCAATATAATCACCCACCTATTCAAGGAGTAATTGACATGATTGAGAGAGGTCCCACTAGGGGAGACTCAAAATCAGCGATGAAGCAGACGCAGAAGAGGCTAGAGTCAACCAAAGCCTTCCCAGTCAAAATAATGCTCCATTTATCTACTAGTGCAGAGCCCATCTCCTTCACTAATGATGACCTGGCCCACCTCGAAGAAAAAAACATCGACCATAAAGTTGATTGTCCCATGGTGGTCTCCATTGAGATTGCCAACTTTGAAGTTATGAAGGTCCTGGTTGATAATGACAGCTCTACCAACATTATCTTCCACTCAACACTGAAAAGGATAAACCTAGGCCAACTGAAATTTGAGCTCATGCATACCCCTCTGGTCAGATTTGGGGGGTCAAAAATCATACTAAAAGGCTCCATCAAACTCTTTACATTATTCAGAAAGGTGCCCCACAAGAGGATACTGATGATAAACTATCTGGTCGTCGATGCTCCATTTACGTATAATATTATAATTGGTCGACTAGCTCTCAATGATTTTTGAGCTATTGTATCAACGCATCGTATAAAAATTAAATTCCTAACTTTAGCAGGCATAGGCAAGTTACTATGCAACATTAAGCAAACATGGCGATGTTACATAATTTTGATCAAGTCGAGAGAGCAAAAGACTCAATCACAATTGAAAACTTTGAGGGATGCCCCTATAGCAAAACCCAAGGAGAGTCAAGCCAACAAGAAGAGAAAGTTGGAAGACATTAGAGTGAAGCTCATCAGAGAGTTCAAAACTATCGATCTAGAGCTCAGGAACCCTGACAAGACCATCAAGATCAGAACAAATATGGGCCCCCACATGGAATGTCTCATGGTCAATTTCTATATAGAAATGTTAATGTCTTTGCCTGGAAGGCATCCAACATTCAAGGAATCAACCCTAGTGTGATTATTCACTGCCTTAACGTCAACCCCTCATATAAGCCAATCAAGCAGAAGATAAAAACCTTCAATACTAAGAAGAGCCAGATCATTGAGAAGGAAGTCAATACCTATCTTGGCTTTGTAATTTGTACTCGTCCCTAAGAATGAGGGACAATAGCGTATGTGTAACAATTTTACCGATTTGATAAAGCTTACCTTAAGGATCCTTTCCCTCTGCCTCATATAGATTTATTAGTAGATTCCATGGCTGGTTGTGAACTATTAAGTATGATGGATGCCTTTTAAGGGTATTACCCGAGGATAGGGATAAAACCTCTTTCGCTATCCCTAATGGAGTTTACTGCTTTTTGGTCATGCTGTTTGAACTCAAAAACACTGGAGCAACCTACTAGAGATTGGTCAACTTTGTGTTTAAAAATGAGATTGGCAAGTTTATGGAGGTTAATGTTCATGACATGATTGTCAAAATAGAGAAAGTTAAGGACCATTTGCTCGACCTAAACTACATATTTTCCATATTGCAGGTATTTGGTATGAAGTTAAATCTAAATAAGTGTATGTTTGGAGTTGAGGCAAATTCTTAAGATATGTGGTCCGTTAAAGGGGCATTGAGACCAATCCACCAAAAATTCAGGCCATATTAAACATTGCCCCACCTCAAATAGTTAGAGATGACAACGCCTGGTTGGGAAAGTTATAGCCCTTTGAAGATTAATCGCCCGTTTGGCCAATAAGAGCTTACCCTTCTTCAAGATTCTTAGAAATGCTAAGAAGTTAGATTTTTAATGGAACGAATAGTATGATCAGGCTCTGGTTGAATTGAAGCAGTACTTGTCCTCCCCCCCATGCTCACCAAGCTAAAGCTCGAAGAGCTGCTACACATCTACCTAGTTATTTCAGAAGCATCAATCAGCTTAGCTTTGATTTTGATTAAGTATGAAAACTACTGACCAATTTATTATTGTAGTAAGGCACTCCAAATGCCAAAACATAATTACTTGGAGATCAAGAAGTTTGCCCTAGAATTAGTTACTATAGCTCGAAAGCTGCGACCATACTTCCTTTCCCATGCAATGATAGTATAGACAAACCAGCCATTAAAACAAGCACTCTTAAAGCCAGACACATCAGAGAGGTTAATAAATAGGCCATTCAGTTGGGAAAATTCAATATCACCTTTCAACCCAGAATGGCTATCAAAGCACAGGTCTTAGCTGACTTCATCGAGGAAAAGGGCAGGAAAACTTTTCTTATTTGGACTTTGTATGTCGATAGATCATTGACCAAGTTAGATGGGGGAGAAAGAGTGGCTCTCCATTCCCTGTTAATGAATGAATATAATTTTGCAATCAAACTTGATTATACAGTCATAATAATGAAGCTGAGTATGAAGCCCTTCTTATTGGGATAAGGATGGCATTCGATCGAGAAGTCGAGTACCTAGCAGCAATCACAGACTCCTAGTTGGTGGCAGAATAGGTTGAAGAAAATTTTGAGACTAAGGACTTGACAATGAGCTAATATATGGCAGAGGTTAGAAGACTACAACAGTCATTCAAAAAATTCACTTTCAGCTAAGTACCTCGATTTGAGAATGAGCATGCAAATACCTTATCTAAATTTGCTAGCTTAACCAAAGGTATAAGAGATAGAACAATAATGTTTCTGATCACTGACAAACTGTTAATAGTCACCCTCAAAGAGAATGGTGAGGAGCATCGAGGAGATACTTCTTTCATGGAAAGATCCAATAAAGCTATACTTAGGTCACAGTATGATCCTTGAAGATAAAAATGAGGCACATTGCCTTCGAGGACAAGTCGCTAAGTTTGCACTCGATGAACATGGCCAGCTCTATAAGAGGTTGATCTCTGGACTGCCTCTGAGGTGCCTGGATCCCAACTAGGCTCATTAGGTCTTATAAGATATCCACTAAGGTATGTGTGAAAACCATTCAGAAGAAAGATCCTTTGCCCATACGATTATTAGGTATGGATACTTCTAGCCCACTCTATTGAAAGTCGCTGATGACTTTGCTCGAAAGTGTCCATCATGCCAAGTCCACTCGAACATTCCGCACCAACCTACAGCACTCATGGTTAATGTTCAGATCACTTGGCCATTTAACCAGTGAGGGATCGACATTCTAGGTTCATTGCCAAAGATGAAGGGTTAGCAAAAATTCATAATTATGGTAGTTGAGTACTTCACTAAATGGGTAGGGCTAAAGCTGTCCTAAAAATAACTAACACAACCATCAAAAGTTTTATCTGAAAAAATATTATGTGTCATTTTGGTCTCCCTAAGATCCTCATTTCAGACAATGAGATACAATTTCAAAGTAAAAACACCTGAAGTTGGTGCGAGGCCTTAGAAATCACCCAACACTTTAACTCAGTAGTTAACCCTCAATCGAACGGCTAAACAAAGGTAACAAATAGAACAGTCCTCAACCATTTGAAAGCTAAAACATAAAGGACCAAGTCGAGCTAGGTAGATGACCTCCCTAAGGTGTTATAGGTATACAGGACCACCCTCTATACAGCCACGGGTCACAGCCCTTATAGTTTGGTGTACAATTCTAAAACAATCATCCCCTCTAAACTCATACAACACATAACTCGAGTGATTCACTTCAACCTAATTAGAAACACCTCAGAAAGGAAACTCGACATGGAGATAATTGATGAGCGGGGGCAAGATGTCTATAACACCATGCAATGCTATAGATCAGAGATGGTAGATAACTATAATAAAGGGGTCAAGTGGTGCCGTTTTAAGGTCAGAGACCTTATTCTCAAGAAGGTGGAACTATCCAAGAATGTCAACAAACTTGACCCAAAATGGGAGGTGTCCTATACTATCATGAATGTATCAAAGAACAATGCCTATCGACTTGCTAACATTGACGAGGATAAGCTTCCTCGCCTATGGAATGCCATCAACTTGAAGAAATTCTATGTATAAGAATACTTTGTAATCATCTTTGTATTATAGGATATAAATAAAGTTTTAGCAATACTACTATCATTCACTTGTAATACTACAACCACGAACACTCCCATCTGCCTTGCGTAATTTTAAGTCAACCCCGTAGTTGACCTAAAAAGCAACTTCAAGCTAAAAAACTAAGGTTTTCCTACCCAACGTTCAAGTCGACCCCATAGTCAACTTAAAAGCAGTTTCAAGTTGTCAAACCAAAGCTTCTAAGCTAAAGTTTCAAGTTGATCCTGTAGTTGACTTAAAAGCAGCTTCAAGCTGCCAAATCAAGGCTTCTAAGCCCAAATTTCAAGTTGGCCCAAAGTAGCTTCAAGCTACCAAATCAAGTTTACAGTCGACCTTATGGTCGACTCAGTTAATGATTTCACACCAATAATTTAAGGACTTTTCAGTGCTCATGTTTAATAATAATTGATCGAACTAAGTTAGGTCACAACATTTGGCAATAAAGGTCATTCATATATTAACCACATAATTGAGTGGAAACTTGCTGCCATATAGTCATGTTTATCTAAACGATGACTGTAGAATTTGGTCATAAACTTCTTTGTTAAGCTAATAACTGTAATCGACCCTTAACTTGTGGGGTTTTAATTTAATTAATTCATTTGTCAACCATCCATATTTGACAAGACAATTGGCATAAAGCAAAGAAAATGCAAAAGCATTAGCTACACGTCGATCAAAAAAATGTTCTATTTCATTGAACAAAATATTCATTACAGTTGGAGTACAACCTTCATCGACAAAAAAAAGAAAAAAGAAAAGAAAAGATTACAAAGGTACAACATTACCTATACTGGCCGACCACAATCTTAGCCAGGCAGGAACTTTAGTTGTTATTGGATCTCACACCTTCCCGAGTTACCTGCGCACCTTCTTTAATAGCATTGTTGAGCTCATCACTTGATGGAATGGCACCACCACCTGACCTCGGGCATCACTGATGTAAAGGGGATAACTACTTGTGCCAACTGCGAAGGCCTTTCCTCATTGATCAAAAAGTCCTTAAAGCGCAGCACATACTCGCACACATTAACCACGCCATATCAAATTTCAAAGGCAAAGTCATTGGTGAAGTCGAACTCTTTCACCACTATGGTGAGCCTCTTCGACACCTTCGCCTACCTCAGTTGATCAGTGGATATGGCCTCGAACAGGATGTTTCTTCCAATGCCCCCTTCGGCTGCTATCTTCTCAGGCAAAGGATAAGGTCACAGTTGCTCATCTAGGATAGGGCTCATGCAGTCCTTATCCTCTACCCTAAAGGTGCAGCCTAAATACTCGAGTTGCTTAATGGTCTTCTCAAAGGTAATACTCACATCATCAAGCGAGAAAACTACGTTCACATCTTGAAAAGCCAAGCAGAGCATAAATTGTTGTATTATCTCCCTTTGCATTAGCAAAAGCTTCCCAAACAATTCTTCTCAAGCCTTCTGCAACACAGTATTGTGCCTTGCCATCTGACCAGAGTTGTAGCTCTACTGTGCATCTCATCGAGCCTCATGCAGTAGCTTATCCATCTGGCGTTTCTCTTGGATGGCTATAACAGCTGCTAATCTTTTGTATTAAGCTGCCCGCGGAGATCTGCGACCTTTTTAGTTAGTTAGTTGACACGGAGCTAGGATGATTCGAGCAATGTCATTAGGGTATCTATATCCCTGCCTTACTACACCTGCTCCTGATTAACCAGGGCCAGCTCCAACCTCTAGTAGAAGTGATATATGAGCTAGCCTACCTGAAAGGAAAACTTATACATTAGAAAAGTGTGATTAGCCAGAGAAAGAGCATTCAACGAGAAAATCATTGACCATATATTCACTATTTTGTAGTGGTATGCCAGAGTCTTAAGCGCGCCAACTTAGCTCAGGTCCATAAATTTTCTTTAGTCGGACATGAAGAGCCTGGCTACCATGTATTTGAGTGATGTGACCCTAATTGACCCTGATGCCATTATGGAGGTCGAGTTGTGGATGGCTATTTTTTACTCTATCCTAAACTGGGGTGACGATAACTGAGGCAGTTGAAATAGCACTTCGTCACTACGATTTCTAAACAAGTTATAGCTAGTGGCAGCTTTCTCTTTACCTTTGTTGCCCATCGACTTCTTTGGAGTGGGACCTCCCTATTTAGCTATTGGTCTTTTACCCTGATCAGTGGGGCTGCTGCTTATTGTTGTTGTTGGTCGAGGGGGGAAAGCCCTTGGGATCGATTTGGCGGCATAGAACATGGGGGCTGTGGTTGAAGGTGTTGGAGCTACAGTCAAGGCAGTAGCCTGGCAACACTCCTCATTCCTCTAAGCGCAGGCCATCACTTCTTATCGTGCTCTATTCATTATCTCTTCTTGATTTGCCAGTACAATGCAAAAGAAAAATAATTAAATTCAAGTAGAATGATAGCATGAAACAAAATCATAACAATCAATAGAAAACTACCTAGTTGATCAGCCGTGGGCAAGTTCAGCTCAGCCAGCGACAAGTCAGCTAGCACCAAACACCTTTCCTCGATTAAAATGGAGGCCTCTATTTGGCTAAACTTTACAAAGTCTTGAATGAAGGTGTTTGGCCAACTCAAGGTTGGGTTTCCCAGCATCTCAACATGCCCCCTCCACCACCCTCTTAGTATGTTGAACCCCCTAGGCCCTTAAACGTAAAGAAAATGCTTTTTCCACTCTTGGCCATAGGAGGAGGATGGGATCACTAAGAATTTTCGATGCGGTCATGCCGTAAGGTAATAGAATCCGAACTCCTCAATGCTATCTAACTTCTAGACAATTGGGAGGTAGGAAAGATTTGAGAAGTTGGCGAAAGAAGTTGGTTAGTCGAATAAGTGCATTATCACGATAAAACTATATATGGTTGAAAAGCAATTGGGAAAGACTGTGTTATGCTGACCTCTAGACCACCTAGGAGGTCAACCATAGCTGGTGCAAAAGGGAACCAAAGCCTACACCTAAACCCCTCCTCAAAAAGTGTAATACAAAATTTTGGAGATTGATGGATCCTATCCTGTAGGCCGAGGACTAACAATTTATACTCCGTAAGAATATGATAGAGTTCCTTAATGCACATCAAATTGGCTGGGGTAACTTTTGAAGCAATCTCACTATAGTGATGAGGGGTAAAAAGTCAACCACGTGACGCTGGCACTTCACTTGGGCCTACTTTGCTCCTCGAAGTAGCCCTTTCGTCACTCAAGCTACTAGAGGTTGAGCTTGAACTCTATGAATTGCTAGACGTGCTCTCATTCTCACCCTTCCTATGCAGTAGTGCCCTCTGGGACCTAATGTCCTCGCTATCCAAAGTAGTCAACATATTTAACAAACAACAAAAGAAAAGCAGAAGTGGGAATGTAAAACTTACAGGCTATCAACGAAACTCTAAAGACTTAGAATGGAAAGAAGGTTTTGTGAATTCAAAGCTCGACTAGACCAATTGCGGAAAAAGTATAAAATGAGTAATTTCACCACGCCTATTTATAGGCACTTAAATGCAAGAACTCAACCGACGGTAATAATTGCATAGCCATCTTTTGGTGCTTCATATGCCTCAACGTAACAAATGTATTAAATGCACCAGACCCCGATTGAATATTCAAAAACCTAGTTGACAATTCAAAAACCTTGGTCGAGTGCCTGGAGTCATCATTGAGTTATGTACCACTCTCTGCTCCTTTTCGTTGACAAGTTCGATCAGGACAACGAGTGAACGTGACTTATGATATGGGATAGCCCAACAAGCCCAACCCAGCAGTTATCCACTCTAAAATGTGCTTCTAGGCCCACTTTGCATCTGAGGCCTAATTGCATTTTCAGACTTAAGTGTGCCATCGACCATCGCCTTTGCGTATATGCAGTATCATGGGCCTAGCCACGTAACCAAATCCTTTAGGTCAATTAGAGTGTTCTCGACCCTATCCAATGAAACCTTCAGGTCGAGTGTTATGTTCTTGATCTTACTTGATGGGAGGCTTCAAGCGGCCTATTTCATTCAACTATTTCTCTAATTGATCACTTTCTATGATCGATCACCATCGACCAAAGTACTCATTTTGGCACCAAATTGTATCCCTGTTGTATTTAATGCCCTGATAGTTAGCGTGCCTCTGTATTAATGGTGCATGCCCCCCAAATACTGCCTCTCCCACCGCCTCTATCAAGAGGCACACCTTTAGAGTACCATTCCCTCAGGAAAGCAGAAGGTGATGCCACTTAGAATAGTACAAAGATGATAAATGACCTATAGCTCACAGGCAAGGACAAAAGCCTTCTACATTTGATAGGGACATCTTAGACATATCCTCTACTTGGAGAAGGCTATAGATACCTCGTTGTTAGCCACCCTTTGGGTAGGGATTTTTTATGATATGCTCTTACTCTACTGCTCGATTTTCCTACTCAACTAGTACTAACTTGAGCGTCGGAGTACCTTAAATGAGGGCACCTTGACTAGTCTGATGTTTGCTAGTGATTGCAGATTTCAACTCAGAAAGATTTTACAGTTGATCATTCGACCATCCTGATTGAATTAGCCCAAACACAACCCAATCTAATAAAACAACTATCATCTTCATCAGTTAGCATTTGATTGCATTTGTTATTCCTCGTACGATGAATTTTGTAATCTTTGTTTCTTTAAACAATGAAACTATATGTACTATCTGTGTTTATGTGTGTATCATACATATAGTAGCCTTTTGTTTAATGGTTTTTCGGAGATATACACCGATGACAATATATTAAATGAAGATATTGATTACGTAATAGTAGTTTTTTTTATGATAATTATCCTTATATGTTAATATAAAGTGTGACAAGAATTAGTGTTAAGTTGTAGAAGGAACATTTAGTGCCCTTGTGGATATGTATTTAAGGGCCATATTTATTTTCATGCGAAAACAAAAATTAAAAATATAGTTAAAGTTTGAAAATGAAAAGTAAAATTTTATTTAAATATTTTGTTGGAAAGTAATGATTAGAGTAGATATAAGATTGAAAGCTTGTTTATTTATAAATTTTTTATATTTAAAAAGATTTATTTTTTCAAAAACATATGTATATTTTTTAATATTAAAATGATAGTTGATACTTTAGGTCAAATTTGATTGATGTAGCAGTAGGGATAATAAGGTAGGTTTAGAAAAGAGTTGAAATGAAAATAAGGAATATTTTGAGTGGAAATAGAAGAGTGATATTTTTCTATTTTTATTTTGTATCGAAAATGAAAAATGGTGTTGAAAACATTAACAAACGGGCCTTAGGAATACATGCACACACGAGGACTATTTAGTAATAGAAAATGTACCATTGTTAACTTTGACGATAAATTTTAATTTAACTATTGGAAATATTTTTTTAATATTATTATATATTTGTAACTAGTTAAAGTTCACTTAATGTATAATTAATAAATATAATTTTTACGTTCATTCTCAACGTTTGATAACTAACTTAATAGTATGTTATTTGAGATTCCAGTTTTTGGGTTTATAGCTTGTACATACACATGAAGCGGTATTATTCTCACAACTAATTACAACATTCCTTCTCAAGCCAATGATGCAAGTATAACAAACCGGTTTAGTTATTTAATTTCTAGCCGTCAATCGCCTAGTATAGTGACTTTTTTACATATAATGTCATTTTTTAAAATGTCATCTAGTAGGTGTATCTAAAGGTATAAATGTTATTATTTTATTTTTTTCGCGGTATTAATAAAATATAAGAAGAAATGAATTAAATGACAAATTCAAATATTATAAAAAGTACATTAAATGACATGCTAATATGCCACAAAAATTGCATATAGTGACATATTAAAATACTACAAAAAATATCTTACATGACATTATAACATATCATAAAAAATGCAATAAATGACGCATTAAAGTGCCATGAAAATTTTTTTTCAATGACATATTAACACGTCGCAAAAAAATATAGCAAATGATATATTAAAATATCATTAAAAGATTCTTTAAATAATATGTTAGTATGCCACAAAATAATACATTAATGACATACTAAATATCACAAAAGATTTTTTTAGATATATATACATATATATGTTAACCTACTCCCACTTGCCAATTGTGAGACTCCAACATGGTTCAACCAATCTTTATTATAGTTGCATTTTTCTAGAACTAACAACATATTACTTGTATGTGTTATTATATTGAAAAATGCCACTAAATTAATGCCACTAAACACTTTTATGATTTTTTTTTCTTTTTCTTTTAAATGACGCCCATAACTACATATTAGGGATATTTTCTAGAAAAAAATAGTGGCACTAGTTAAGTATCTTTAAAATAAATGAATCTCGACATTTTCAATTTAATATCACTATTTTATTTGTCATTTATAATCAAATGCCACCAAATATTAATTATACCAGAGTAGCATTCTTTTATGACTATCACTATATTAATTTTTTGTATTATAATCTTATAAAATGTCACCACATTGATGTCACTAAATATCATATTTATTGTAGTGAGGGGGCTATGGACAGCATGTCAAAGTAAGTTTTGGAAAAATTAATAATTTTTTCATATATTTAAAATATCATTTAAGATCACTTTCTTTCTTAAATTTTTTATCAAAGTCATTTTTTTTAAATATATAATCATTTGTACTTTTTCAATACAATTAACCTCATAAGTCTTTTTGTCTTTGCATTGAGTTCTCATATATATATATATATATATATATCTTTATAATTAAATTTCTTGCAAATTAGTTACAAATATATGCATATATTTATTTACTGTTGTATAATATAAAAATATTAATATATATGTATATATTGAACAATTAAATTAAAATTGTGTTGCACTCTAAAATTTTTAGAAAGTATCACATTAGGTTCGAATATCATACAGCGAAACCATGGTCAATCTTCCTCAGACGACACCATTATTCAAGGAATTTTGAAGGCTGCCAAAAAGAAATTTTGATGACTATTACCTTTTATTAACTTCTTGATATATTTTTGTATTTTATACATGCAAAAAATGCGTGCAATGACCGCTAGTAGTTTAAAAAAGGAAGAGGGTCACACGTAATATGTGCAAACATTTAACAAACGAATAGACCTCAACATGTTAATTATATGCATCTCTGCTGTCTTGAATCTGGGATACCCAAATTAATATGTATGCAGCTCTTTCTGGAAGCAAATCTTGATCGCTAACGTGGGCTATTTTCTTACATACACAGATTATAGAATATCGTCCTGAATTTTTTTCTTCCCGAGAAGGTCCTCTTTGGTTTTATTTTTATTTTCATTATTTTCAAAATATTAAAAAATAATCGTAGAAACGAATTGAAAAATGAGTTTGTATTTGAATAGATGCTAGAAAAATAATGATTATATTGATTTCAGTATGTTATAGGTGGTGAAAGATAAAAATAATGAAATAAAGAAGAAGACAAATAGACTATTAGAGAATGTATTTTAAAAATGAAAATAAAAATGATATTTGAAAATGTATAAAAAGTTATGCGTTTCATTCTTGGAATAATAAAAAATGTGAAAACAGATTTTGAAAATGGCTTGTTTGGTTTTATTTTCATTTTCATCATTTTTTAGAATTTGAAAAACTAGTTAGTAAAAATGAGTTGAAAATGAATTTGTATTTGGATGAATTATTGGAAAAGTAATGATTATGTTGAGTAGTAGGCTATTGGTGAAAAAAGATAGAAATAATGGAATATAAAGAGAAGGTATATAGGCTATTAGGAAAAAATATATAAATCATTGGAAAATATATTTTAAAAATAAAAATAATGTTGGTTGAAATATGTAAAAAGTTATGTGTTTATTTTTGGAATAATAGAAAATATGAAAATGAAGATTGAACATGAAACCAAACCGATGCTATCACTTTTCTATCCATTTTTACTCAAGATATTTTTTATTTTCATTCTCAATTCTTTTTTAAACCTACCACATCATCCTATTATTACATCAATTAAACTCAAATTTGATTTGATATAAAGTACCTGTTATCATTTTAAAATTAATAAAATATACATATATTTTAAAAAAAATATAAATTAACTAATTTTTCAACCCTCTATCTATTCTAATATTAATGTTGTAACAAAATATTCAAATACAATTTTATTTTTTATTTTTAAATCATAACTAATTTTTTTAATTTTTATGTTTGCTGGAAAATGATTATGACCCTTAAAAACATATTCGAACACGCAGTAGGGTCCTGTAGGTGCAAATTTTTTGAAAGGTCATTTTTACTGCAAGCCAAAACTGATACGCAAGGCAATGCACCACAAAGGACCACGAAGAGGGTTCTCTGGCCATACAATTAGGCTGCATTGGACAAAGGTACGCTAACAGACTTTGAATGGACATATATAACCTCCGTATTGAAAATCGGACCGGACCGACCTGTTCGATCAGTCCGATTGGTGACCGGAGACTAGTCCGGTTCGATTGAGCTATAAAAATTGGGAATGGTCAAAATCGGTTGAAAATAGGTCAAAACCGGATCAGTTCAACCGGTTTAGTTTTTTTTTTCTTTTTCTTTTTTAAATTTTTAATTTTTTTTTAAAAAAGAGAAAATTATGTTGAAGATGATGATTAAAAATTCTGGACATATAATTTTTTGAAACATAATTTTTTTTAAATTTAATGAAATAGTAGTTATATACGAATATTTATATTTAATTTATTATTTTATTTTGTTTAATATCTCTGAAATTATATCAAATATTTAGCATAGAAGAATTTATTTTTACTTGAGTTGAAGTATGAAACGAATGATTATTTAAATTAATGTGAAATATTATTTTTTATTTATTTATAATTGACTAATTTTTAAACATTATTATTTTCTAAAAAATGTACTTCAAAATAAGTAAGTTAAATTTTTTTTCAAATAATATTCTTTCTATGTCAATTGAAAGTTTTATTTTTTAGTAATATTAAAATATTATATATATTTATAAAATTAAATATAATTATTGCGTCATTATGACGCCATACCGATTCGACCACTGGTTAAATCAGTTGAACCGGTTGAACTAGTAACTAGTAATGTCACCGGTTCATTGTCCGGTACGATTTTGAAAACATTGTATATAACCTATTAATTCTAGACTGGCCCGTTTCAACACAAACTTATCATGACACCCGATTTCATGTTATTTCACAAAAATGATTTATAAAATTATTAGCCATAGAATGTGGCTTTCAAATCGTTCTCAGATATTTGAGCTTTATTGGGGTAGATTGGTTCCAATTCAATGTATTTTGAATTGGGTTTAAAATAATTTGATTGGATTTGTGTTGGGTTAAATTTTAGTGAATTGAATATAAGTTAGGTTGAATGTGAGTTGAAATGGATTTTAAATATAAATGGGTTTAAAATTGGTTGAATATGATTTCTAAATAATTCAACGCAATTTCAATCCCAAAATTATCTTTTCATCATCTCAGTCTCCTAAGATTATGCCCCACTTTATTTTTATTTCTATAAAACTCTAAAAATGAAAAAAAATAATAATGAATTGAAAATTGGATAAATTATATATCACCGATTAATCATTTATCATTTATCCACCTCATTTAATTTTAAAATATTAATTTATTAACTTAATTCGAATGAATTAATCAAGTAACGTTTTACTTGAGATTATGATCTAAAAATTGATGATATTATTATTTCGTTTATAAACTGCAATTTTTTATAAAAAATTTTAGTCAATCAATTTTATAGCCCTCATATTCTTTTCAACCTTGAAATATGAAAATAAATAAAAAATTATTTTTCTTTTTTATTTTTTCAATTTTTACAAACTACCAAAAAATATATATATATATATATATATGTAAACACAATAAATTTATTGTTTAGTGGTAGCGTATGAGAGGATGGACTGCGGTCGTCCATTTCATTTTTTTTGCCTCCACATGAAAAAAGGGCCCCGACTTTATTTTCATTTTTAGTTATAATATTTTCAAAAATTAAACAATTAACTATATTTCAATATTTTTTGAGTAATTTATTTAAAAATAATAATTTAGGTAGATATAAGAATTTAAATTTAAATATTTTATTTTTTTATTCTTAAAAAGATATATTTTTCAAGATATATGCATATTTTAATTATTTTAAATTGATAGTAATACTTTTATATTTAATCAAATTTGAATTTAATCGTTGTGATAAACGATAATGGACTAGATTGAAAAAATTAAAAATAAAATAATTAGTACTTTTGCAAATATTGACTAAATATAAAAAGTAAAAAAAATAAAAAACAAATATGACTAGTAGAGTAAAAATTTTGCTGGGTACAAGGTAAATATTTCGTACTAAAAATTTAAAATATTTTAAATAGTTTGTTTTATTCAACGAGCAAGATTGTTATTTTGTATTAAAAGAAAAAATGTAAATATTATAAAATAATAAGTAAATTATGTGTTTATATAATTTGATTTGTTTTTACGTGATTAACAAGGATTTGAAAATAATTAATTAATATAAGTCAAATAAAGATAAAAATATTATAGTATAATAAAATAATATAACAATGTATTTAGTTAAAAACTTATATATTTTTTTTCTTTTATGTATTGGACCTGCCCAAATCAACCCAACCTGTTTTCAACCAAATTCATTTTCAACCCATAAATATAAATTCATTTTGAACCCAATTCATTTTGAACACAATCCATAATGACCCAACCCGTAACCAACCCAACCCACCTATTTGCCACTGATACTCCTAGTGTTTTCCAAATATTTTTTAATTTTTAAAATAAATATAAAATATGTATACGATTTTTAATTTTTGTTTCAGAATATAATATTTTAATACTTAAAAAACCTTCACAATTCATTTACAAAACATCCTAATCAATTATTACAAATATATATACATATACATCATTCACCATGCTAACCCAATAAAAAATAATTGATTTGACATTAACAGTAAAGTTTGTCTCCCCCAAAAACAAAAACCTAAAGAAACTAATAATTCATTTTCAAATCATTTTCCATGTTTTTCCAAAATAAAAAGAAATACTTAACACATTTTTTAAATTTTCTATCAAAAACTTAGATAGTGTTTGGTTTCATTTCCACAACCCCTTTCACTAGTTTTACTATTTCAAAAATAAAAACCATCACTTTTTAACCATTTTCACCCAACATTATTTTTATTTTTATTTTCAAAACACATTCTTCAATAATCTATATATTTTCTCCCAATAACATGTATATCTTCTCTCTC
>JACGDI010005492.1:1192077-1220104 GCA_014898725.1 Jacaranda copaia | reverse complement strand
CTCTCTCTCTCTCTCTCTCTCTCTCTCTCCACCCACAACCTATTAAAACCAACATAATTATTATATTTTCAAGTATTTTATCCAAACACATTTTTATTTTCATATTACATCACATAACTAATTTCCATCAATTTAGAAATATTACAAATTGAAAATGAAAATGAAAATGAAACCAAACACTCCCTTATTCTTCCAAAATGTTTTCAACAATTTACCCAAAATGTAAAACAACAAGCCCTTGGATTTTTATTAGGTTGGGTTGGCACAAGGGAAGATAAAGCTAGGAATCTGCTTTTGGGTGATTAAGAGCCGGTTTGGTTTTATTTTCAAAGTCATTTTTAATTTTTATGTATTTTTAAAAGTTGAAAAAATAATTATAATTTGAAAATAAAATTAAAATTATGTTTAAATATTTTGTTGGAAAGTAAAAATTAGAGTTAGTATAGAGTTGAAAATTTAGTTGATTTATATTCTATTTATGTTTAAAGATATTTATTTTTAAAATATATGTAACTTTTATTAGTTTAAAAATGATAGTAAGTACTTTATATTAAATCAAATTTAAATTTGATTGATTGATAGTAAGATGATAAGATGAGTTTATAAAAATTGAAAATAAAAATAAAAATATTTTAAATAAAAACAAATAAAAAGTGATAGTTTTCAAATTTCAAATAGTATTGAAAATAAAAAGGATGTTTGAAAATAAAAACAGACGTGCTTTAATGAGCCATTTGGTTTTATTTCCAAAATCATTTCCACTTTTCAATCATTCTCAAAACTTGAAAAGGTAGTTATAGTTTTGAAATGAAAATGAAAATAAAAATGTGTTTGGATGATTTTTTGGAAAATAATTGTTTGAGTAGATATAGGTTTGAAAAGATAGTTAATTTTATATTTTTTTATGTTTAATTTTTTTTAAAAATATATATTATTAATTTTAAAATGATAATGGATATTCTATATCAAATTAAATTTGAATTTGATTAATGAGATAATAGGATTATAGAGTAGGTTTAAAAAGAATTTGAAAGTTAAAGTAGAACATCATTGTTTTCATTTTTTATTTTATAATGAAAATGAAAAGGGATGATTTGGAAATGAAATTGAGCCATTTGGTTTTATTTTCAAAGCCACTTTCAGTTTCCAACCATTTTCAAAAATTGAAAAAGTAGTTATAGTTTTGAAATGAAAATGAAAATGTGTTTGAATAATTTGTTGGAAAATAATGATTAGAATATGTATAAAATTAAAAAGATAATTTATTTATATTTTTTTATGTTTAAAAACTTTTATTTTTTAAAAATATATGTATATTTCATTACTTTAAAATGATAATAGATACATTAATTCAAATCAAATTTAAATTTGATTGATGTGATATAATAAGAAGATATGGTACGCTTAGAGAATTTGAAAATGAAAATAGAAATATTTGAATGAAAATAGAGAAAAAGTGATAGTTTTCGTTTTTTTATTTTCGAATGGAAATGAAATGGATGCTGGAAATGAAACCAAACACCCACTAACAGCTAGTTTGGTTGTGTTTTTATTTTCAAATTTTATTTTTAATATTTTTAAAATTTGAAAAGTTAGTTAGAGTGAATGGATTGAAAATAAATTTATCTTTGGATAGTCTGTTGGGAAATTATTGTATATGGTTTAGTAAATTGTGGGTGGAAAGAGATACTAATAATAAAGAAGAAAGATAAGACACATAGATTATTTAAAAAAAAAATGTGGGTTATTGAAAAATATTAGTAGTGGCAAATGGGTGGGTTGGATCATTATGGGTTGGATTCAAAATGAGTTTATATTTATGGGTTAAAAATGAATTGGGTTGCAAACATGTTGGGTCGTATTTGGACGAGTTCAATACAAAAAAGAAAAAAAATGTAAACTTTTTGCTAAATATATTGTTATATTATTTTATTAAACTGTAATTTTTTTTATTTTTATTTGATGTATGTTAATTAATTATTATCAAATTCTTGTTAAGTCTGTAAAATAAATCAAATTATGTAAACGCATAATTTACTTATTATTTTATAATATTTATATTTTTTTAATACAAAATAACAATCTTGCTCAATTAATAAAACTTAACTATTTAAAATATTTTAAATTTTTAGTACAGAAATTTTACATTGTACCCAACAAAATGTTTACTATATCAGTTGTATTTGTTTTTTACTTTTTATATTTAGTCAATATTTGTAAAAGTACTACTTATTTTATTTTTAATTTTTTCAATTTAGTCCATTATCGTTTATCACAATGATTAAATTCAAATTCGATTCGACATAAAGGTATTAGTATCAATTTAAAATAATTCAAATGTGCATAATCTTGAAAAATATGCCCTTTTAAGAATAAAAAATATAAACCATTTAAATTTAAATTCTTATATCTACCTAAATTATTATTTTTAAATAAAATACTCACAAAATATTGAAATATAATTAATTTTTTAATTTTTGAAAATATTATAATAGAAAATAAAAATAAAGTCAGGGCCTTTTCTTCATGTGGAGGCAAAGGAAATGAAATGAACGGCCATAGTCTGTCCTCTAACATGTTATCACTACACAATAAATTTGTTGTGTTTAAATATTTATATTTTGGTAGTTTGTAAAAATTGAAAAAAGAAAAAAGAAAAATAATTTTTTATTTACTTTCATGGTTCAAGGTTGAAAATAATTTGGGAGCTATAAAATTAACTGGCTAAATTTTTTTTATAAAAAATTGGAGTTTATAAACCAAATAATGATATCATTAATTTTTAGATCATAATCTCAAGTAAAAAGTTACTTGATTAATTCATTCGAATTAAGTTAATAAATTAATATTGATGAAGTTAAAAATAGTTTAGAGTGAAAGAAAATTGTTTGGGATTGATCCGACCTGAGAGGTTGAGTATTCCACTCAGCATTCTTTTCGAACTTTGAGATCTACAACAACTAATACATGTTAAACTAGTCGAGGTGCCCCCAGTTAAGGCATTCTGACGCTCAAGTCAGTTCTGGTTGAGATGAGGTAATCGAACAGAATATAAAAAGCTTATGATGTATTTGACATTACCTTGAGCATGATTAAATATGAAGTATTTATAGCCTTATGCAGGCATGATTTGTCTATGGTGCCCCTATTAGGTGTAGTGGGCTTTAATCCTTGCTGGGGGGCAAATGGTCATTCCAGATCTCAGTACTATTTCAGATGGCACAATCTCCCATTTTTTAGGGTGAACAGTACTCTGGTAGGCGCCTCTCTGCCAAAGATGGTGGTAGCGACTGTATCGGTTGTCATGTGTCATTAATGTGGAGGCATGGTGTCTAACAGAATAATAAATGTTGCTTAGATTTGAGTCAGTGTCTGAGAAAAAGACTTGAGGTTGACAATGGTTGACCAGGCCTAGTTGGTTGACCCTTTAAGTAATCGACCTAGTACATGGCGGAACAGGCTAGAATAGGTGACGCATCCTGTCGGTCTTGGTCAATAATAGTTTACTTGATCAGATAGTTGTTGTCAACTGGGTTAGCTTCAAAACTGATGTTAGGCTTATTAGGTTTGCTGGGCTGAACGGAACTGACATTGGGCTTGCTTAGTGGGCTTGTTAGGCTATCCCATATCATAAGTTCCCACAACTCACAATTTTGATCGAATTTGTCGACAAGAAGGAGTAGGGATTTATTAAGTAGTTATGGTAGTTAGCCATATTCGATTGGGGTTTTTGAATCCTCGATCATGGTTTTTGAATCCTTGATCGGGGTTTTGAATTGCAGACCAGGGTTTAAGATGGTTCTACTGCATTTAATGCGCTGGTTACTTCACCAAATATGAAGCGTACGAAGATAGGGAGTAATCATAGTTGACACTTGGATTCCCGTGCATAAACCCCTATAAATAATAGGGAGACATGCTTCTATTTACACATTTACTGAATCTATCTCTAGTCGAATCCCTGCCTTTGAAGTTCTCCAACCTTGTACTGTTAGAGCCTGCCCATTATCCACTGTAAGTAACTCTACCATCTGTTTCTTTTGTTCCTCTTTTCTTCTAAGACAAAATGTCTACAAGCTTCGATAGTGAGGACTCTAGGTCTAAGAACGTGGCCTATCAAGGAAGGGCTGAGGGTGAGAATGCCTTTGAAACATCCCATGATAGCGATTCTAGTGGTTCTTCTAGTTAGCTCGAGTGTGAGCAGTTCTAGTAGCTCGAGCGACGGGCAGGCAGTTTTTGAGGGTGAGACGGGGCTAGTTGAAGTTTCTGTAACCTGGAGTTGATTGTTCACCCCAGATTATTATACGAAGATAATATCTAAAATAACCCCTGCCGACCTGTTAAGAATTAGGGCAACATACCATATGAGTATGAGTTGTTAGTTCCAGGGGCATGGGGCCGAATGCATCGACCTCCACTAGGGTGCATCATTGTGTTTGAGAAAGGGCTAAAATGTAGTCTTCGGTTTCCCTTTGCTCGAGTGATAATCGACCTCCTTATAGGCCTAGAAGTATGTATAACCCAACTGTTGCCAAATTATTTTGCCACCCTGTACAGTTTCGCCATACTAATGTACTTATATAATCAACCAGCCTTCTTTGCGAACTTCTCAAATCTTTTTCATTTACCTATGTCATGAAAGTCGGGTAGCATCGAGGAGTCTGGTTTCTACTACTTTACCGCTCAACCCCGTTGAAAATGTTTGGTATCCCCTGCCTCATCGTATGGCCAAGAATGAAAAAAATACTTTTTCTATATTCGAGGGCTAGGGGTTCTCGACGTTCCTCAGGGTTGGTGGAGGGGGCCTATAGAGATACTTAGGAACCAAACACCTACCTGGCCCAACACATTCATTAGGGACTTAGTTGGATTTGGGCATATGGAGGCCTTGATTCTGACTGAGGAAAGGTGTTTGGTCCTAGCTGGCTTGTCACCGGCCTAACTCGACTTGCATGAGGGCGATTAGTTAGGTAGTGGTTCTCATTGATAGTTGTAATTGTAGGTACTGTCATTTCCTGCTCGACTCTAATGTTTGTTTATATTATGTATGCTTGCAGATCGAGAAGAAGCAATAACAAGGAGTAAACTTGAATCCCAAGCTCGAGCCCTGAGAAATACGGAGCATCGTCGAGCAACCATTGCGCGATAAGAGGGAGCACCAGCAGAACTAGTGGGCTCAACTTGATCGATGTCAGCCCTAATGCTCATTCAGATTGAACAAGCGGCAGAATCTCGATCCCCTAGTTAGGAAGATCCTATCCCGAGTAGCCCCGCGGGTCGCAGAAAAAGGTTGATGGTCAAGAAAGGGGGCCTAGCTCCGAAAAAGATTGCCATCGGCAAAGGAAAACAAAAACAACTACAAGCTATGACTTGTTTAGGAAGCTTGGCAACGGGACCTTTTTCCAAATTTTGCGGCTACCTACTCCCTGATTCGCTACTAACCCAATCGAGGAGGTGAATGACTTGACCTCCATCATCCAGGGTGGGATGATAGGAGGTAATGCCCTGAAATGGCTCTCGTCAAGGTTGCTCGTATCTGACCAGCGGAGATTGATGAACTTCAGCTAGGCCAGGGTCATCCGAGCACTATCCTATCAATGCAACATGGTAAGGATGAGGTCGATAATTTTTAATCGAATTTTCATTTCAAGATGGTATTGTGGAGTAACATCATTTGGTGTTCTAGGTGGGATAACTGGGCTATAATATCTTCCGCTAGTCTGAGTTGGCACTAGAAGAAAGGAATGAGTTGCAAAGAGGGGAGGACTTGGAAACCCTCATGGTGCAGCTCGAGTCCTTGCAATTGCAGGTCGAGTAGTTGAACAAAAGGGTAGCCCAACTGCAGGAGCAACTCAACTCCAAAGATCAACAACTAGTCCAGGCGGTCGAGGAGCGGAGCCGCATGGATAACATAATAAAAAGGCCCAGCTGGATCTGCAAGTGAGTTATTCTTCTGGTTGGGCTGCAGGCCGTGCAAAGGTGACCAATGAGGTGAGGGAGGCCTTCAACTGCCATGTCCCTAGGATGCTTTGCGAAGCGATTGAACAGTTCATCGTCAGCGTTGCGTTTTAGGATGCGAGCATAGTCACATCCTTAGACGATGCTCAAGAAGCCTTCCATAGATTTGTAAAGCAGCTCGAGCATCTGGGATATGCTTTTTGTGCTGAAGATAAGAGCAAGATAAGCTTGACGCTGAACGAGAAATTGGAAGCATATTCGAACTTTGTGGAGGGTGAAGTTAAATAGGCCCCAAGGACAGAAGCTACCACCGCTGTGGTTGACAAGCCATTAACTAAGGCCCAGAAAAGAAGGCTAATGTTGACACTAGACTGGAACAGTTGGCTGGGGAGTTCTCCTTTGCTGAGGACCTGGTGGCTCAACTGAAGGAAGAAGAGGTTGATATGGCACAGTACGTGCTGCGCTTGACCAATTTTATGAGCGATGTCGTCGATCCGTTCGAACCTTCTCGAGCAATCTCACTGCTCGCATGTGCAATGCTTGATCCAGACTCTAAATGGCCTAAAGGTGAGCAGGCAGGGACTAGCCAGAACTAATCTAGCGCCTACACTGTTTTCTTTTTTTTTTTTTGTTGTTGTTTTATTTTGTTTATTATTTTTGTAACAACAATCAATCAGCTAATGAATAAAATACTGCTTTTTATGTCCTTTTATCTTGTTAAAGATAGCCATTAACTGTTTTCACCTCCGATTAAGTTGTTGTAACAATGTGGAGAGCAACTAATGAATGACTTGGCTTTCGCCCTCATAGTTGAGAAAATTTAAAGATTGTTGTTAACCAAGTCGACTGGTTGTAGCCTTATCCGTTGCATGACCATTCAACTGTGTCATTGATTTTTAACACCTGTTGGTCGACTATTGGGCTAACCACTAGATCTCCAACCCTGAGGTCGACAGGATTGACACAAGTTGATTAATTTCGACGCTAAGGCTGGGTTGTTGCTTTATTAACTATAGAGGTCAACTCCAAGCATCGAAGCATGAAACTAAAGTGGCAGCACGGTGCTGCTTATTTGTCGATTACGTGATCGACTTGAGTGGCAGCTGGAGTTGTTTGTTCGATGATGATGGGGTCGACTTGGATTGGGGTGGCAAGATACTGCTTAATTGGTAACGTGAAATTCATATATGTCGACTATGGGGTTGATATAAATAGTGGCAGCATAGGATCGCTTGAGTGGCAGCGCAAACTACTTAGATGTTAACTACGAGATTGACATGAGTGATGGTGGCATGGAGCCACTTGAGTGGTAGTGTAAACTATTTATATGTTGACTACAGGGTCGACATGAGTGGTGGTGGCATGGAGCCACTTGAGTGGCAACGCGAACTACTTACATGTCGACTACAGGGTTGACTTGTTATAACAGTGATTCTGAATTATACCTATATTGCTAGAATTTTATTCGAGCTGATAGCTTTTAACAAGTAAATATAGTATTACTTCAAATGTAAAATTTCCTAAGATTAATTGCATTCCATGGGCGAGGGAGTTCTTCTCCTAGCATATTGGCCAGTTTATAAGCATTGTGTTTTGATACTTTGACAACTGTGCATGGTCCATCCCATTTGGGGTTGAGTTTACCAACATTCTTGGAAACTTCAATTTTTTTGAGGACTAGATCTCCAACCTTAAAACAGTGTACCTTAACTCCTTTGTTGTAGTTCTTGGCCATCTTCAACCTATAACGTTGCATGGTGTTATAAGCTTCTTGGCAACGTTCGTCAATGGTCTTGAGGTCAAGCTTCTTCTTCGACATGTTTCACAGTGGATGGAAATAAATCACTCGAGCTGTATGTTGGATTAGTTCGAGGGGATTATTTCTTTGGACCCATAAACTAGGCTGTAAGGGGTGTGGCAAGTGGCTATTCAAGGAGTTGTCCTGTATACCCATAACATGTCGGGTAGGTCATCTGCCCAGCTCGAACCAATATCCTATATCCTCACTTTCAGATGATCGAGGATTGTTTTGTTGGTCACCTCCATTTGACTGTTCAACTGAGGATTACCTACTAAAGTAAAGTGTTGTGTGATGCCCAAACTTTCGCACCAGCCCCTGGTGCTTTTGCTCTGGAATTGAGTACCATTGTCAAAAATAAAGACCTTGGGTAAACTAAAACGGCATATGATGTTCTTCCATACGGAACTTTTAATGGTTGCATCCATTATCTTTGGAACGGCCTCCGCCCAGCCCATTTAGTAAAATACTTGACTACTACAATTATGAATTTTCACTGTCCTATCGATTTTGGTAGCAAGCCCAATATATCAATTCCCTATTGATCAAAAGGCCAAGAAATTTGAACATTAACCATCGGTGCTATGGATTGACGTGGCAAATTTGAATAGACTTGACATGAAGGATATTTACGTGCATAATCTATTAAATCTTTCGACAAAGTTGGTCAAAAGTATCCGTACTTGATTAATTTGTGGACCAGGGATCGTCCTCCAGAATGATTGCCATACATACTCGCATAGATGTCTTGTAACACCTCTGAAGTCTGCTTGCAGTCGAGACACCTCAACGGGGGGCCTAAGATCGACCTTTTATACGACTGACCATGCTTGTCGAGGGAAAATTTAGAAGCCTAACCCTGAAGGCGTCGAGCCTCATTCCTGTCCTCGGGAATGGTATCTTGGCTTAAATACAGTTTAATCAGAGTCTACCAAGAAGCTGTCTCTCCTTCAATGCTTGCTATCAAATTCTTATCGATTGGCCCAATGGACGACTTATCAGAAACCAAAAATGTGATCTTCTTATCCCTCATCCCCCTGGTGCACCTAGCAAATTTTGAAAGAGCATTTACCTGTTTATTCTTTGATCGAAGAACCTAAGCCAGTGCAAAACTTCTAAATAATTGTTGTAATTGCTTTACCTCAGCAAGTACCAGGTTATCGTCGCATCCTTAGCTTTGAAATTTCCATAGACCTACTCCGGTACTAACGGGGAGTCTATGTTTGCGACCAAGTGCTCAACTCCTTGTTCAAGTGCCATTATCATTCCCACGAGAAATGCCTCATATTCTGCCTCATTGTTCATGACTGCATAATCTAATTTTATTGCAAAATCATATTCTTCTACCTCTGGGGAGCGGAGAGCGATGCCTACTCCACTACCGGATGTGTCGACGATCTATCAACGTGCATTGTCCAAACAAGAGGAGCCCTAGGACTCATCTCTAGCAGGTCGACTCGCTTGGTAATAAAGTCAGCCAGGACCTATGCTTTGACAGCAGTTCGAGGCTGGAAATTATTATCAAACTCTCTTAGTTCGATTGTCTATTTGGTCAATCTCCTAGATGTATCCAATTTTGCCAATACTTCCTTCAATAGTTGGTTGGTCAACACTATGATAGAGTGAGATTGAAAGTATGGTCGCAACTTTTGAGTTGCAGTCACGAGTGCTAAAGCAAATTTCTTGATTTTCAAATAATTATGCTCTAGCTCGTGGAGAGACTTGCTGCAATAGTAAATTGGTTGATGCGCGCCATCTCAGGTCGAGATTAGTACTGAGCTGATCGATGCCATGAAGACCACCAAATATACCCGGAGCACTTAGCCCAGCTTAGGTTTTGCTAACATGGGGGGTGAGACCAAGTACTGTTTTAGTTCGACTAGTGTCTGGTTACATCGCGCAGTCTATTTGAAGCCCGACTTTTTGGCATTTATGAGAATTTTAAAAAAGAGTAGACTCTTGTTGGCCAATCTTACGATGAACTTGCCCAAGGCTATAATTTTGCCAACCAACCTCTAAACATCTCGAACTATTTTTAGAGGGGTGACATTGAGAACGTCTTGGATCTTTTGCGGATTAGCCTTAATGCCTTTTTAGCTAACCATGTAGCCCAAAACGTTTTCTCCCTGGACCCTGAACATACACTTATTTGGGTTCAATTTTAAACTAAAGGCTCTTAATATTGCAAAAATGTGACCGAAGTCGAGCAAGTGATCCTGGACTTTTTCTATTTTTATAATTATGTCGTCGACATAAACCTCCATTAATTTACCAATTTGGTCTTTGAACATAAAATTGATGAGTCGCTGATAAGTTGCTCTAGCATTCTTTAACCCAAAAGGCATGACCAGAAAATAGTATAGTCTATTTGGAACTACAAAGGAGGTCTTGTCCCTATCCTCATGAGCCATGAAAATCTGATGTTATCCTTGAAATACATCCATTATGCTCAATAACTCACACCCAGAAGTTGAATCAGCTAATAAATCTATGCGAGGTAGGGGGTAAGGATCCTTAGGGCGTGCTTTATTAAAATTCATAAAATTATTACACATTTGCCATTGCCCCTCATTTTTAGGGACCAGAACAACATTACAAAGCCAAGAGGGATATTGAATCTCTACAATATAACTAGCATCTAAAAGTTTTTTAACCTCCTCTTCGATGATCTGTGTCCTCTCCGCATTGAATGTCCTTGTCTTTTACCTGACTGGTTTGTACAAGGGATCAATATTAAGATGGTGTACAATGACGCTAGGGTTGATTCCCTGCAGGTCTAATGCCTTCCATACAAAGATGTCAATATTCTCTCTTAGGAAGTCGACCATGAGACACTCCATGTGGTGGCCTAGGTCCATTCCAATACGGGTCGTCTTGTCAGGGTTTCCCTGCTCGAGCTCAATGATCTTAAAATCCTCAACGGGCTCCACTCTAGTGTCTTCGAACTTTTGCTTCTTACTAGCTTGGGACTCCTCGAGTTCTGCTACAGGGGCATCCCTTGAGGTCTTTAGTTGCGGTCAAGCTTTCTGCTCGTGTGACTTGATTGAGATGTTATAGCATTTCTAGGCCTCCTTCATGTTGCATAAAAGTTCCCCCATACCTGTTGGGGTTAGAAACTTGACCTTCAAGTGATAAGTGGACACAATTGCACGGAAGTCATTGAGGGCGAGTCGACCTTTGATAACGTTGTAAGCGAATGGAGCATCGACCACCAAATAATTTATCATCAAAGTCCACCTTCTGGGAGCCTCTCTAAACGATGTGGATAGGTTAATCGACCCTTCCAGAATGATCTTCGATCCCCCAAACCTAACCAACAGTGTGTGAATAGGTTTAAATTTTAACTGGCCCATATTCATCCTTTTTAAGGTAGAGAAGAAGATTATATTGGCCGAGCTGCCATTGTCGGCCAAAACCTTGCGCACTTCAAAATTAACAATCTCCACAGAGACTATCTTTGGACAACCTATTTTTTGGTAGACGTTCTTGCCTTCCATGTGGGTAAGGTCGACATTAGTAAATGAAATAAGCTTTACACTCATTAAAAGATGGAATGTTGTCTCGACGTGGGAGGCTTTGATTGACTTAAGCCTCTTTTAAGTTTGTCTTCGAGCAGATTTTGAGTCCCCCCCTAATGGGACCACCCGCAATCATATCAATAACTCCTCGAATGGGTGGGCAATCCTCATGGATGGGTTTTTTTTCATTTTTCTTCTCTTCTAGGGCTAATCGACCTTTCTCTATAGGGAGTTTGGTCAGTTTTGTCCCCTTTGACCTAGGGGTCCATAGCTATGTACTTCTTGAGGTGTCGGTGCTTGATTAACCTCTCAATTTCATCTTAGAGATTAAAGAATTCATTTGTATATTGCCCCTTTTGCTTGTGAAAGTGGCAATATTTCTTTAATTTTTTCATGACTTCAGTCTCCATCAACGTTTTTGGCTTCTTGAGGAAGTTATCATGCTGGATGGCATAAAAGACCTCCTTCCTTGGGATGTTCAAGGGTGTATAGTCATGGAAAATCTTGATGGGAGATTGACCTCTTTCTTTGTATTTTTGGTCGTCTTTTTCTTTTTTCTTCTTCTCATCTTTGGAGGATCTGAATTTGAGCCTAATAATCTCCTCCTACATCATATACCTTTCAGCCAGGTCGAGCAATTCCTCCATTGACTTGGGCTGTTCCCGCACCAGAATGTTGGAGCACTCCTTATGCTTTAACCCCAAGAATAATACATCGATCAAGAATTCAATCATGGGATTATCAATCTTGAGGACCTCTGTGTTGAATCTGG
The DNA here is from genome assembly GCA_014898725.1 of Jacaranda copaia. Classification (NCBI taxonomy): domain Eukaryota; kingdom Viridiplantae; phylum Streptophyta; class Magnoliopsida; order Lamiales; family Bignoniaceae; genus Jacaranda; species Jacaranda copaia. Next base: position 1,208,058 of record JACGDI010005492.1, on the reverse strand, counting down.
TGAAAAAATCCTTAAGAGACTCCTCTTTATTCTGCTTTACAGTATGAAGATGGATGTAGGGGAGTTTCGCCTTCCGTCTGCTAGCAAACTGGTGCAAGAATTTATCGCATAACTGATTATAGGAGTAAATTGATGATGGCTCGAGCTTCACAAACCAGTCTAGTGCTATGCCTTGGAAGGTGGTTACTAGCATTTTGATGTGTATGTATTCATTGTGTTTATGCAACTGCATCATGTGTTCAAACTGCATGAGGTGTTCATTGGGGTTCGACGATCTATCAAACCTCAACAGGCTGGTTGGAACCTTCGCATTGACAGCAATGCGCTCATCGACAATATCATAAACAAATAGAGATCCCCTCTCGCGTCGAGATCTCTGAGGGCCTTCTAAGTTGAGTGCTCTTTCAGTATTTCTCCTTGAGATCTCATCGAGGCGCTTATTCAACTGTTGGACCTGGTGGGACACTTTCTTCCATTCTTTTCAATCCGCCTGGGTGGCATTTCTGTTAAGATATGGCCTAGCTCACTCGACCCTATCGTGCTGCAGGGCTTGAAAAGGCCAAGTGACGAGGTTTGTAGATTCTTCCATATCATTGCGGTGTTCACATCTAGAGCGTTCGACTTTATCTCGCTGTGGGACTCGATTAGGTCGAACATAGTCTATTGAGTCTGCAATCTCTTCCTATAACTCTAGCTGCTTTCTCTCATCTTGATGGCGTCTAGGATTAGTTTCATGGTGGGTGGGTGGACGCCTAGATTCTTGGCTGCCGCGGCTGTCTCGAGGAGACCTCTCTCCTAGAGGAGGTAGCTGAGGGGTGGCACTAGCAATAGGGGCGGGCACTGTGGTGTGCCTATTTAATGTGGTGAACAACTGGGCTAAAATTTGGGCAGAGATTTGCTCGCTTATCAGTTGCATTAACTTAGGCATAGTTAAATGTCACCATTTGCTCTTAAGGGGCACTGGGGATTGGTGCATGTGCATCTTGCTGGGGTGGAGGGGGAGATGGAGATGTGGACCTCTAATTCTCCTCGCTTCCAGATGGGGCTCTGCGTGTGTTAACCATTTTCTCATTGCAATCTCAAGAGTTTCCCATAGATGGTGCTAAAATGATGAGGTTGAACAAAGTTTAAGGTGAAAGGGAACTGTTTGGGATTGATCCGACTAAAGAGGTCGAGTATTCCACGTAGCATTCTTCTTGAGGTCTGAGATCTGCAACAACCAACGCATGTTAAACTAGCTGAGGTGCCCTTGGCTAAGGCATTTCGATGCTCAAGTCAATTCTGATCGAGATGAGATAATCAAACAGAATACAGAAAGCTTATGGTGTATTTAGCATTACTTTGAGCATGGTTGAATATGAGGTATTTATAGCCTTTTCTAGGCATGATTTGTCCATGGTGCCCCTATTAGATGTAGTGGGCTTTAATACTTACCGGGGGGTAAATGGTCATTCCAGATCTTAGTACTATTCCAGATAGCACAATCTCCCATTTTTCAGGGTGAACAGTATCTCTGGTAGGCGCCTCTCTGCTAAAGGTGGTGGCAGCGACTGTACCAGCAGTCACGTGTCATTAATGTGGAGGTTTGGTGTCTGACAGAATAATAAATGCGGCCTAGATTTGAGTTAGCGTCAGAGAAAAAGACCTGAGATTGACAACGATCGATGAGCCTAGTTGGTCGACCCTTTAAGTAATCGACCTGGTACATGGCGGAATAGGCTCATCCCGTTGGTCCTGGTCGACAATAGTTTACTTGACCAAATAGTTATTGTCAAATGTGTTAGCTTCAAAACTAATGTTAGGTTTAGTGGGCCTGCTGGGCTAAACGAAACTGATATTGGGCTTGTTTAGTGGGCCTGTTAAGCTATCCCATATCAAATATTTTAAAATTAAATGAAGTGGAGAAATGGTAAATGAATAATCCATGATATATAATTTATTTAATTTTTAATTTATTATTATTTTTTTATTTTTAAAATGTTATAGAAATAAAAATAAAGTGGAGTATGAATTTAGGAGAATGAAAGGATAATTTTGAGGTTGAAATTATGTTGAATTATTTAGAAACTACATTCAATCAATTTTAAAGCTATTTACATTTAAAATTCATTTCAACCTATATTCAACCCACAAAAACATAACTCAATCTAATTCAAACCCAATCAAATTATTTTAAACTCAACCCAACCTAACCTAATTCAAAATAAATTGGGTTGGAACTATGGATTTGGACCCAATTTGACTACTCTAAAAAAATATGTTTTGAAATAAGAATAAATTAAAATATTAATAAAATAATGATAAGTTATCGATAATATATTTTTAAATAATAAAAATGAGTGAAAATAGATTTAAAAATATAAACAAACTAGCTATAAGCTTTTATCCAAACGAGTACTACGGGCTATAGCTACTCTGCAGTTGCGTGTGTTGTTCAAAATGCTGCTTTAGCAGTTCTTGTCGCGGGTTCATTCAGAATTCTGAATTGTAACTATATAGCCATTTGAAATAAGAAATTCAAAAGTCGGATCGAAGGCTATAGCAATTATTTGCCAGAACTGAGGAGCCCAGCAAGGCTAATTGTTGCGTTTAGCTTGATTGACCAATATATTTCATGGGATATAAATTAAGGGCACGCTTGCTTTTATAGATAAGATTGATAAAATTATAATAATATGATGAAATTATATTATTGAAGATAATAAAATATTGTGTTTGGTGATTAGAATTACACAGTTTGAATATTTATTGATTTATTAATTCCTTAATCAAATATAAAAATTAAATAATTGAGTTAATAAATTTACTAAAATATCCATTATAATAGAAAAAATTAAAATCCCAATATTTACATTTATTTTTGTATTGTATGGGTATAATTATCATAAGCCTAATTTTTTATTCCTACCACTATTTGGATTATACAATCAAACCCATTTGGGGTGGATTAACAATTAATTGATTCAAGAATTATGGAACGAGCTTGTCATCAACCTTGAGCTTTTATCACGCTATCCAAACACTTGACATGACTTGATTAAATTATCAATCAAGCCATGTCCATAGAACCAAACATACCCTAAGGGAATTACAATGCTGCATAAAGTCGTTATCTTTTTAATTAGTGATACCGTTGAAAATAATTTTCCACTGAGACGTGCTCAATTGGTACTTTTCCAATAATCTCGCCTTTCCAACCATGGAAGATGCCCAAAAGATCCTGCAACTGCTGTCAGGAAAATGAGATTAACAACAACTGCCACCCTCGATAACAAACAAAGTGGCTATTGAAAGAGCCACAAACTACAATTATTGCCTATTTTATATCAAATTGTGATAATAATACATATATATATACATATATGTTGCATCAGCATAAGAATAAATTTTACTACTAATATGTATGACGTGCATGATCTATCATATTAATTCGTAAAGACATCCTATAAGAATTTTTAAATTTTTCGAGTTCATTTCATATATAGAGCGCGAGAGAAAATAAATGAAGTGCAAAGAGTATGATAACATCAAACTGGAGTTTAACAAAGAGTAACAAAACTAGTTACCATGTAAGGAAACAATATGGAGACATTTGCCTAAGGACCGTTGCTTATTTCCTCTGAAAAAATTCCCTTTTTTTTTTTTTGTCCGCTTCTTTTTCGTTTCGTTTTGATTAATTGCTCTTACCTTTCCTCTAAAATAGCTAAATTAGCAACTATCTCTTTTACTTTTCAAAATTTTACAAGTCTTTCCTTTAATATCAGGAATTTTAGATGAAAAATGATGATCTGATCAACAATATGTTTTAGTCAACATTTTATTTTTTCTCATGGACAAACTGACATTATATTTTTTGAATTAACTAAAATGCCTTCGTAAAATTTGAAATTTAGAAGAGGCGTGAATGTTATAATTAGATGCATAAAAGTGAGAACATACATAATAAAATACACTTCCAAAACTACAAGCACTAATAATAATAATAATAATAATAATAATAATAATAATAATAATAATTATTATTATTATTATTATTATTATTATTATTAGTAGTAGTAGTAGTAATAGTAATAGTAGTAGTAAATAGTTATTTCAATGTTTACTGTTGTTTAATTTGAATGTAGTAGCAATCATCATTCTTCTATTTTTTTACTAAAAAAGGATGATTAGTTAAATAGTTTTTTCTAATGTTGGACGTGGGGTTAAAATATTAAAAATGGAAATGGTTGTAGAAAAAAAATATTTAATTTTATATTAAAAAAATTTAAACTTTTCTCTATTTGGGTTTCTTCTTTCTCAGTTTTGAATGGAGGGGCATTAATATACAAAAGAGATAATATAATGGACAATAAAGGAGAGAGGGAGAGGTTAATGGTGGATTTTACTATAAGAATTCAATTTCAAGATCCAAACAATTTTTTATAATTAGTAGTGATGAAAATAATACTTCTATTAAAAGTAAGAAAACTTTTGTTAGAAAAATCATATTCGATTATGTCATTCAACTTATAAAATATTAGAGATACATTCATTCACAGATATATAAACATTACAAGACATTATTTAAATTGAGCTTACTACATTAAAAATGTGATAAAATAAAAAAGAGCGAGAAAATTAAATAGAAAAGGAAAACTAAAAAAGAAAACAGAAAAAGAGGGAAAAAAACAAAGAGGACAACACTAGTATATATGTATAACGTAATTCAATATATTACACTTGTAGCCCCCTATAAAATGTTAAGGCTAACTATATATGAAAATTTTCCAATAAAATCTATAAATATAATTTATAGTTTTCAGTCGAACTCAACATTTTTCGTAATGGTAAATGGGTAATTAACAATATATGCAATTTGTAAGGTAAATGCAATCAGCAAAAATAGTGTTTGCAATTTCCGAAGAGTGAAGATTTAGTGTTCACAAATAGATCAAATATAAAGTGTTTTTAGTAATAATTATATATATTATGCACACATATGTCAAGTAATTATACAGTCCATCATTATAATTAAAAAATAATTCAAATTAATTTTTTTTTTATACACATACGTCAGAAGTTCGTTATAATAGAATTCTCCTAATTCAAATTTTATAGTGAAATATACTTATAATATTGGATCAAATGGCTGCTTGAATAACTCAGACTAAAGTTAAAAATTTGAAATTATTTAAAAAAAAAAATTTAATTCAATAAATACACTACCATGAGCTTAAAATTTCGAAAATACCGAATGAAGGCGCACAAGTTTAGCAAATAGCGTTTGCAGAAGTATCCCAACAAACTGATGCGGCGCTTTTCAGTGGTCACTTTAACGTAATTACGCACGAGGAACAACTTTTTGCTGATGGCTGAGCTTTTTGATGTTATCATCACTCCAAGTTAGGATAATATCATTATAATGTGATGTAATACATACCAACTTCGACACATACCTAATAAATACAACAGCTTAATTTTGACATTTGGTCATTGACAGAAATACGGACAAATGAATTTGATGATTACAACAGGCAGAGAAACCTTGTAACTATTGCCGATTTCCGTAAGCAAGCAGTACTTTGTGGAATTATTTTGTGTTTCATTGATTGGCGTAGAATGGAACACCGTGGCTAGGTTTGGTATTGACTGGAGTGTTCTGAAAATATTCCCGAGAAATGTGTCTTGGAGAATCATTGACGAATAAAAGTAATAAATTTTTAATTAAGCCTGGGAAATACATTTTTTTTTCATAAATAATATTGTATTATTTAAATTTTTATTGGGTTAGTGATATGATCTTATTAAATTTTTAAATCAGTGCATTAATATTTATACATTATGTAACATTAGCTTGCATTACATTTACACCACTTCAAAGTTTAGAGATAAAGATAGCATTAAATATCCCTGAGACAATTGAAGCTTTTGTTATACTCCTTTCGTGTCAGTAAGTCTCAACTCGCAAATTAAGTCTCCTGGACTTTTCTCAAGAATCAGAATCAACGAACGTCAACTTCGTGTCACTTTCTCCTAAACTAACTCTTTTTTGTTAATAAATTATTGAACACCAAATAAAAACAAAAAAGTACCTCACAAATTTTGTCGCTTGCCTTGGATCTCTTGTGAAATAAAATATGCTGAAGCTAATCGAAATAGAGTGTTTCTTTTAAAAGATTTCGATGGTTTTTAAAGATTAATGCTGTGCATCGCTTTGCCGTATTTCGTTACTGAATACTTCTTTTAAGTTCAGGGGTAAGTGACTAAATGGTAGCAGCAAATATAAATATACCATTTGTTTAACTCGCATCTTTTGATATGAAGTTAAAACAAACGATTAACAAAGTACGCATCTGAAATATTGCATACCTGCCCGTTTTACTCTCCTTACAGAAGGCAGAATTTTTTGGCCAGCCCAAAGGCTGTGATTGCTTGTAAGATAATATTTCATATTTTGTGTTTTTGACACTTGAATAGAAGACGATAAGACACGATTAAACAATAGTTTAATTTGTTTGATGTTAAAAATTGGCCTTGCCCTATTAATTAGGTCTCCTCTAATTTTTAGTGCTTGTTTGATAGGTACAGCATGTAAATAACAATATTGCCCATAACAAATGATAATTCTTGCATGTTAATAACTGAGGACAGAATTGAAATAAGGATAAATGTAAAAGGACAAATTTAGAAATAGTGAAGTAGTGTGATTACATAATTGCAACCCCAAGCCCTCGCTATAATCTGCCCTTGTCTTTAATACAGTGGCTGCTGAGCCAAAATAGCGGGTCAACCCAATTTTGTAGTAGTGATTATCAAATAAAATATTAGATGAGATTATGGGCCTTATCCAAGCTAATAGCATGAATCAAACTAGTTCCAGGTATATGATGTGATGTGAAATTGTGTTTGATTATAAATTGTTTGTGAGATATATTTGTGAAAAAAGGATTGTTTATGAGATTTGTGTTTTGCCTTGTTCGAGAGTGAGATTGATTATAAAAGAATAAATTAGAAGATAAATTAAATGTAATTAATATATTTGATAATATATTAGAAAATGTATGAAAATACAGTATAAAGAATTCAAAAAATTTTCAAAAATATAGTACAAACAAATGCCAATCAAATTATGTTTCTGTATATTAAGGAAAAAATGCCACTTAACAATATATTTTTGTCATTTGACAAAAAATAAAATGCTAACTAAAAATGCTTTTGTAGATTTTTATTGATTTAATTTTAAAAAAAATACTATATTAATGGGATTAATTAAAAACTTATTAAATAAATATTCAAATTTTTTGTTCTTTAATTTTCTTCCTTAAAATTTATAAATTTAATTTTTGCTAAAAATCAAAAACCTAATTATCATTAATATTAGGATTGTCAATGGAGCGAATTTTAATTCGAATCCAATTTGAATTTGATTCAATTATTAGAATCTTTAACTGATATAAAATTCGATGGATATGATCTGATTAAAAGAGTTCATAATCCGAAATAAATGTAGCGAATATAGATTTGATTCAATACGATTCATTAATAATCTGAATACGAATATATATAGTATTATATATATACATAGTATTGTACGTATGTGCATACATGGTCCTATAGCAATATCAAAATGAGTTTTTGGATGAAGGAAGTAATGGCCTCCTATGCAATATATCAAATCAGATGTTTTTCATATAAATTTTTAAATTTCGAGCTTATCTACATCCTAATTGCATAACTTGTTTTTCTATTTTTATAATAGAAAATGGTGCGGGAAGAAAAATGAAAAGGAGTAGAATGTCATGATATGGAAATAATGCAATACAAATTTTGATTTGATCAAAATGAGATTTTGTTTTATAAAACTTTAAGCCTATAATTATTCGATTGAGGAATTGAGGATAACTATGTATTTATAATATCAAATAAGTACTATTTCAACAACAAAACTTAAATATAATTATTTGGTGAATGAATTTGATTACATTATATCCTATTATTATTTTTAGATGATCAATAGACTTTGAAAATTTTTCACTGAACTATTGTGTGTATTTTTTTTAAAGATGAAAATTTTGGATTTGTATTCTACTAAATTTCTAGAAAAATAACAACTACATGATGATTTTGGGAGTATTCAGATTTGGATTTCTTTTTAGATATCCAATTTTTATTTGGAATCGCATATAGTTATACCAACAATCAATCCTATGGGATGTTGGATCGGATTAAGATATGGCATGCCATTGTCAAATTTGGATTCGGACTCCGCATGATCTAGTTCAAATTCAACCCATTGACAATCCTAATTAATGTAGTTTTTATTACCAATAACAAAAACTACAAATTTCTGTTAAAAATTCAAATTTTTATTTTTGTTAATGTAGATTTTTAAGAATTAATTTTTTTAAAAAAAGATTTTACAAGTTGGAAAATAACAAATTTAATTTTTGTTAATTTATTACAAATAAATTATGTAACACCTTGAAATTTGGTATTTCAAAAAATAAGGATTTAGAGTTTAAGAAATTGGCTAGTCAGATTTTAGGAATCAAAAAATAAATAAAAAGGATTTGATTGCAAAAATTTTGAAAGTTTTGGAGTTAGAATTATAATTTTAGAAAACTTGATTGAGAACTTTTTGAAAACATTGGGGTCTATACGGAAGAATTTTGGTCAACGGGGTCAAAGCTTTATTTTTCAAAAATACAAGGACTTAATTGATGTTATTTGAAAATTTATAGGTCAAATATGAAATTTAGAAAAATCACATTTTATAAAAGTGGCGTTTGCAATTGAACCCCCATTCCTTTTTTTTTCTTCCCCCCACAACCACCAATACCACCTCCGGCGATCACCTTCGGTAGCTGGTTTTTCTCCAAACAAAATCAATTATAATGTTTCTCAGACCTCTAATTACACTCGCACACCACATGCATGGCTGAACGGGTGAGTCACCAAAAATTGGAAGCCGAAAATTGGGTAGTGTCAGTGTTAACGGGTGACAACAGAGCTATGATTGAACCTAGTTTTCGGGCAATGATTCATGTTGGGTTCAAGTTAAGGAAGAAGTTGGTGGCTTTAGTTTTCAGTTTCGGCCATCAGTAATGGAAGAACTAAAAGAAACCAACGTAGCGGCGCATGGTGGTACAACCACTTTGAGGCTTTGATTGATAGCTTTCTTGACGACAGTTGGTGAAATTATTTTGGGCCATGCGTTTGCCTTGTTGAGACGAGCAAACTGGTAGTGGTAGTGGTGTAGTTTTCTAATAGTGGCAGTAACTGGACATAATCATCATCTTGTCGCGGTGATTGCATGCATGTGTTTTGATCATTGAGATTCCACCTTATTAGTGAGAAATTGGGATAAGAACGACATTGATGGTTTATGTAATTGCATGTATATGTTTATACATTCTGATCATCATAAAACCTTGTATTATCGAATATGATGATAAAAACAGTTGATCAGGACACCCATGCTAAGAACAGAACATATTTGATCGATTAAGTAGGCCTAGTGAATCCAAAATGGTATTATTTCATGTAAACTATAGGTTATATAGCTAATTAAGTGAAGAAAATCCTAATTTTATATGACCACGACTAAAGTGACAAAAACATAGATTTTTATCAATAACTGGCTTGTTATAATCAATATCGGGCATTGTTATAGAGTTATATATATAAATTAAAGATTTTGTTGTATTATTTTGGCAGTATAAATGAACTCTGCAAACATTTATATATCCGATGCAAATAGCATGTTTAGGGCAATAATATTAATACGAATCCTAACTAACATATTAGTCGAATAATTACTTAGATTGAACTGTTATTAGTGCGATTATGAGTGTTAGTAATCATTAGGGTTAAACATAGATTTTGATGGAAGGTTACTCTTGTGAATAGTTGACAGAGGATTAGGCTCTGAGGACTAGTAGAGTTAACTTCATCGTAAACGTTATCAAGGTGAGGGTCTTCTGCTTTGGGTTATTGTTTTGTATAAGCTTACTCATTAATTGTTGAAAACCCTTGTGAGGGTACATTAATTTGGCACATTTTGTACTTTTCAATTTTCTTGTTAAACCCTTGTATGGGTTTGTGTTGACTTAATTTCCATACCCTATTAATTATTGTTACCCCTGTAAGGGATCTGTCAATTGGTTCTTGCTTATATAAGTTATTCCATGTTTATAGTTGAACGTGTTAGGTTTTGTTGATTTGATAGTGTTCTGATTACCATTATTGCTGTGATAATTTAACCCTGTGAGGTTCTTTGGATTTGAAACTGCTTGATATTTTATCATTTTTCTTAAAAATGACTATTTTTAATCAAACTCAGTGAGGTTCTCTTGATTTAAAACTACTTGATATTTTACCATCTTTGCCTGAAAATAATTGTTTTCAATCAAACACTATGAAGTTCTCTGAATTTGCAATTTCTATTTGAAATTGAATTGTTATCTGGTGGCATTACATTATACTAACTCATGAAAGGACATGGGCAGATACTAACCCATGGGAAGACATGGGTGGTTACCAATCCATGGGATGCCATGGATGAATATCACCCAGAAGGATGCCATGGGGGGAATTGGGCCCAGGGTCTAGGTTCAAAAAATAATAGAGTAGAATGGACTAACGATTACGAGTCTTATGGTTAGTACCCATCTATAATCCTAACTTATAGGTAGCTGGAGGTAGTAAACTATGAGTGACTGGATTTAGCATGTCGTCGACCATGCCATATAACAAGTTATTACATGCCAAGCTATGTGCTCGAGCAATGGAGCGATAAGGAAATTCTATTCACATTGTAACAATGCCCGGTACTAGAAATTTTGATTTGATCTGGGAGTAATAAGGTAGGAATGACCAATAGTCTACTGAACTTGATATCATGTATACTATGTATCATGTTGACTCCTATTGGAATTAATGTTTAATGTTCATTGATTTTTGTAATTTTCTCTTTAAACCTATCATTTCATTTCTCGTACTGAGTCCTTAAGACTCATCCTTCTTACTATTCTTTATTTTTTTTCCAAACAGTTTTAAGTGAGATACAGGAGATTATGGTAAGTAGGAGAGACTATTTTGTAATAGATCAGGTGTTTGAATATATATATGAAATTATTTGACTGTTAAGTTTAGATCTTAAGATGTTGTGATATGTCAGGATCATCATGAAAACCTAACGGTATGTATAAGTTTTGTGGAATGTTAAGGAATGAACCATGCTATGTGTTTAGTGTTTTATCCAAATCTATTTAAGTTGAAGCCTGCTACAGTTTTTAATAAGTTCTAAAAAATTTATATATGGGCCCATTACTTGTTTATAGATTAAAATTTAAGATTAAATTGGTGGTATCTCAGATTAGGGACCATTTTTAGAAGGGGTGCTATAGAGGTGGTATAAAGCCTAGGTTATCGATGACCTAGGTATTGAACATTATTGGGATTTATAGCTAATGTTTTGTTTTAGTTAAGTTAGGATCTGAACTTTGAGTATTTGACATACATTGAAAGGTTTTAAAGGATCTAGGAGAATTGGGAATGAATTTAAATAGTTTGATTTTAATGAAATGAATTTTGTGATTTATGTATTGAGGGCTAGTTGATAATCATAGGAAAGGAGTAGAGAGTCCCTAGAGGAAAGGATTGAGGTTTAGTGCAGAGAAGGCAAGCCAACTGAGGATGTGTCAGACACTCGAGGATAGGTTATGTGATTAGCATAAGTTGCTCATGCCAAACCAAGCAGAGTTAGCTGTTTGACATCGATATTAGGTTCTAAGGGCTACCTCATGGAGAAGCTTATGAAAGATATTAAACGAGAAGGAGCATAGGTTAGGATAACAGAGGCTAAAGTATAGGGGCTTTGTGTCATACGAGTCTAGATGGGGAAGGGTCTAGAGGAGAACTTAGATAATAAGTAAGGATCATTCTAAGACGGTACATAGTGTAAGAAGATGATTACTTTAAGGTGAATGAATTCCTGCCAATTGCTTATAGATGAAAATATGGTTCTATGGATATGTAGGAAAAGGATTAATGTGGGTAGCATTACATGTAAGAAATGTGTGATTATTGGGGCTGCGTGACGTTTTAGCTTATGCAAAAATTAAAATTTGACCGTGTGTCTAAAGGTAAAGGTTAACATGACAAAAGCTAAATATGATAGGTAGAATGCTGTTAAGAAAAAGAGTATCTAACGCGCATATACAGTTATGGCATGGATGGTATGATTATGTTGACAAAAGATATGAAGATAGGAAATTGAGATCACAAGCTATAGAAATTAAAAAATAATCAATGATGAAAGGATACGTCTTTAGGGAAACAAGTGTGTGATTTAATAATCTAAGAATGTCAAGCACGGGGTTCTTTGAATTTCGAAAAGGCAAAATTTGGAGAAATAACTCAAGTTTAGAAGTACTTTATGAGATTTTAGAATTTTAAGTTGAAGATTCTCCTGAACAAAGGCACATTTGATGATTTAAAAGGTTACAAGGATAGATTAACATTGAATAAATTTGTGTGGTGTGGCTTGAATAATATAGTTATTGAGAGATTTGGTTGTTGGTAACAATGAGGTTACAAGAAATCATTGAAGAAATTGAACAGTGGGCTTAGATTGAGCAATAAGGAGTAATTAAGGATGCTTGCATTAGAATTGTTCCCTAGGAAGAACTGAAGGTGATATTAGGTTTTATTTTTCCCTTGCTAGCAGATCTGAAAATAGAAAGATTTGTGGTATAAACTTAGTGTAGTGGATCGATCGATCTTATATCCCTATTGATAAGCAAACAAGGTTAGTGGTCTTGGGAATACAACATAGACCATATGAAGGATAGCTATGAGGAATCTCTAACGTTTCACCTCTCTCAATCACGAAAAGGATCAAATAAGTAAAACATAAAGGTTTGGGCTAAGGACTGACATTTGGAGTATCAAGTAACTTGATGACTAAAAGAAATTAGTATCTACTTATTTTCTTAGGAAGCATCTTGCATCGCCGATCAGAATTACTAGAACAGTGGTAAGAGTTCGACAAAACCCATCAAGTTTGAGAAGTTGAGAGATATTTTCTTTATAAGCTATATAACTTGATGCACGTGTTTAGTGTGATTAGAATTGAAGTCAAGGAAAGAATACCATTGAATGAGAAACTCAAGGAAAATTTGAGCCAAGAATTTGCCCTCTCTCTTGCAATATAGACATTTTGAATTAAGATAATATTTTGGGGTTAGTTCATAAGTATTTTGATTAGGACCTTTAAATCTCTTAAAAATTGAGAAATTCGCCACATTATATACACTTTTAGGCTATGATCTCACGAACATTAAGGAAATGATCCTTTTTAGGTTATGGATAACCAAGTGTGACTAGAAAATATACAAAGTACAAAAGTTCTTGAGGTTTTTCTAATTGGTATGAATGGTGTATTAAGGTCTTTTCCAAATCAATATTTCATTGGTGAACTCAACTAAGAAAAAGCTCGGTACGTATTTGCTTATAAAGGGAGCTTGGTATACAGGAATGACCTTTTATGCTTTTGGGGAACTTAAGTCAAGAGATAAATTATTGTGTTTATGTTCAAGATTATTGAAATGGTGATTGCTTAAATGAAACGGAGATATCATTTAAGAATTGAAAAAGAGAAAATTCTTGTAGATTAAGTATGCACTGGTAAATATGCCTTGGGTTGACCTAAGATTGGCAAATACTTTTGGATTCGAAATGAAAGTAATATATATTTAGTGGTCGACAGAATAAGTAAAGGATAAGTATAAATATCACAAGGATAAAAGGAAACAATTGGTTAAGAGTACTGTTTGAACGTCAGAAATGAATTTGATCTCTCATATTTTCAACTAGATGGTTTAGATGAAACTTAAGGAGCAACAAATGGGTTGTTCGCAATTATATCTAGTATGTTTAGTTTTTGTGAACCAATAGCTAACTATTTGTGAAGGTATGCCTTGTCAGGAAGGCTAGCATGTTAAGTTTGAACTTGAGTACTGCTTAACATAAATATTAGGTAAATGTGAACATGTGGTGCCAATAGTCATTTGCGACTGTAGTAGTTTTTTAGGCCTTTGGAAAAACCCTCAAGTATTGCGATAATGTATGATTGAGGCAACAAGAAACAAGAATGTTACAAGTACCAGTGCTACTTGAAGTTCAGACACCGTGAATTAGGATTGCCAAGATGAAAGTTGGTAACAGAGTATATCCAGCTTAAAGTCGAGCAACGGGAAAGAGTTGCTGAATACTCAAAAGTATTCCCAAAAAAAGTGAGCTCATTACCCCCTATCCACATAGAAGCATTATTTGACCTTATGCGGGGACCTGAATCTTCTTTAAAGAGTATTACTAGTTAAGGTTAGAGAAGACCATGTAAAGCACCTACGCATGGTTTTTGAAACCTTGAGAGAGCATTAGTCGTATGCTAAATTTAGTAAGTGCGGACTTTGGATAAAGAAGGTGACTTTTCTTAGATATGTCATATCCTGAGATGGGATAGAGGCTAATTCCTTTAAGATAGAGGCGATAGTCAACTGGAAAAGACCAAAAATGTGATAGAAGTTCATAGTTTTCTGTGTCTTGTTGGCTATTACGGAGATTGTGCAGAATGTTTCTAAAATAGCTGACACGTTGATTGAATTAACTTAGAAAAGTCAACCATTCGACTAAAATGAGGATCTGAACATGAGACAACACGATGGATGGAAATACTAAAAGATTGTGATTTTTTCACTGCTATCACCCAAAAAGGTAGATGTAGCAGCAAATGCTTGAGCAGATTGGCTGAAATGGATCACTTATTAGAAGTAGAAGTATTAGGAAGCCTAATAACAACTGCAGTGCTGAAATTAATACAGTAAGTAGGATTATGGAGATAAGTGCAAACCAAATCATAGAATGAAATGCAATGAGCCCTAAGCCAAAGATATATAAATGTTGAAATCAAAGGAAAGGTTGGAAGTTCTAGAGATTCTGAGTTAAATACCGAAGATCAAGGTATTTTTTTGTTTCGTAAGAAGATATGCATGCTAGAAGAAATGGAAGAAAGATCTCTAGTAAGGTATACAGGTCAAGATATATGATGTATCTAAGAGGCACGAAGATGCATTGGGACTTGAAGAAACAATCCTAGTGGAATGTAATAAAGAGAAGTTGTAGATCGATTAACCAAATCTACTTATATTTTGTCAGACAGAACAGTATTCAGATAAGAATCTAGGAACCAGATTCTTTTAAGAGAGGAATTTCGTAACACCTCTAAAAATTGGTATTTTAAAAAATAAGGATTTAGAGTTCAAGAAATTGGTTGGTCGAATTTTAGGGCTCGAAAAATAAGTAAAAATAACTTGATTGCAAAAATTTTAAAAGTTTTGGGGTTAGAATTATAATTTCAAAAAACTTGATGAGCACTTTTTGAAAACATTGGGGTCTGTATGGAAGACTTTTGGTAAATGGGGTCAAAGCTTTATTTTTCAAAAAATTGCAAAGACTTAATTGATTTTATTTGAAAATTTCTGGGTCAAATATGAAATTTAGAAAAATCACGTTTTATAAAAGTGTTGTTTGCAATTGAACCTCCATTCCTTCTTCATTCTTCCTCCTTCAACTACTACTACCACTTCTAGTAGCCAATTTCTCTCCAAACAAAATCGATTAAAATGTTCCCCATACCTCCAGCTACGGTTGCACACTAAATGCATTGCCGAATAGGTGACGAGTCATCAAAAATTGGAAGCTAAAAACTAGGCAACGGTAGTATTGATGGGTGACGATGGAGCTGTGACTGAACTTAGTTTCTAAGTAGTGATTCGTGTTGGGTTCAACTTAAGGAAGAAGTTGGTGGCTGTAGTTTTCAATTCTGACTACCGGCAACAGAGTAGCTGAAAGAAATCAATGTGGTGGTGCACGATGGTACAACCATTTTGAGGCTTCGATTAATAGTCTTCCTAGTAGTGGTTGGTGAAATTATTTTGG
>JACGDI010005492.1:1163071-1191977 GCA_014898725.1 Jacaranda copaia | reverse complement strand
GTGATTGTTAGGGTTAAACAAGGATTTTGATGGAAAGTTACTCTTGTAAATAGATGATGGAAGATTGGGCTTTAAGGACTAGTAGAGTTGTCTTCAACGTCGATGTTATTAAGGTGAGGGTCTTTCGTTTTAGGTTATTGTTTTGTATAAGCTTACTTGTTAATTGTTGAAAACCCTTGTGAAAAGTTCACTAATCTGACACCTTTTGTACTGATTTTTTTGTTAAAACCCTGTGAGGGTGTGGCACCCTCTCTCAGGACTGCACGTAAACTGAGGTGCTACTAATTCAATCTTAATGTTCTACTTGTAGCAAGCAATAGACCCATAAAAATTTATCTTCGAATCCTTCAAGAAATGCATAGTATTTTAATTTAACACACTCTAAGCAAGATATCCAAATACATAACATTCACAAATCGCAAGCCTTCATGAACATTCATGGCATATCACAACATCTCAAACTAACTTAACGTACATGGAGTTTTATATATATAACCAAAGTTTAATATATTAAAAAATGCATTCATGCTTGAGGACCTCGATCACCATCTATGCCTATTTGAAAGAAATCAAAATAATGTAGGAGGGTGAGTTCTAAGGACTCAATGAGGAAAATATATAACAGACGATAGAGGAAAAAATATTGAATATCAATGATAATAAACAAGTTCGTCGATAACAAATCAGATGATCAGATCATGATTAACAAAAATTCTAATTTAAACTCATAAGAACACGAAATGGGTAAACATTTAGCAAGCCTGTTGGCATCCTTCCTTATAGCTCCTCAATCAATACAATATAGAATTTAATAACATTTAACTTGAACATGAAAACTTTCCTTTATCTTTTCACTTGCTCAAGCACATAACTCGGCATGTAACAACTTACTTTTATGGTATGGTCGACTACATGCCAGATCTCACCACTCATAGTTTGCTACCTCTAGCTACTTTTAAGTTAGGATTGTAGATGGGTATTAGCTGGAAGATCTATCACCATCGGTTTGTTCCACCTAATTGTCTTACTAGATCTAGCCCCGAGCCTAACTTCTTGTGGTGTCTCTTTAGGTCAAAATTTCCCAAGGGCATTCCCATAGGTGGAACGATATGATGCCAATAGATAACAATGTAACTTTTAAAACAATAAACATGAGTACAAACAAGTAAAATCTGGAAGAGGTCTAGTATTGAAATCCAAGGGTGCTAATGAGGACAAACTTAAGAGGGGCTCCCATTAGACACGTCTTATCAACAAGTGCGGCACTTTACTCTACCCAGTAAATAATTTCCAGTATTGACTGAATAAGGTTTCTTGAAGAACCAAGAACACAACAAGGTATAAGTTTGGAACAATTAATATACATAATATACTAGCCAGAAAGGCCATTTTGGGTTGCAAAATGATTCAACAAACAACATGGGGTCAGTTGGCAAGGCTATGGGGGTACAAGGGACAGAAAATGATTGATATAATAGAAATTCTAGACATAAAATAGCAACAAGCGATGTACACTAATAGATATGGGATTTTACAAAACATACCCTCATAAGGGTTTTAAACAATGCAAATAACAAATAATAATTGAGAATTCAAGCAATGTACAATCTTGAGAAGTAAGGTACAGTTAACACGGGTACAAAAACCCTTACAGAAGTATACGAGTCAAATAATAGATAACAAACAAGAACACAATCAATTACGAATTTAAAAAATCCAAACAAGTATAGAACAGGCACATTGAACCCTCATAGGGGTCGTTCCACAAGAACAGATAGAATAGTCGAGGCCAAAGTAGCAAACCCTCAACTCTAAAGTTTTAGAAGGTAGCTATAGTTAATAGCTTTACTAGTCCACCAGACCCACTTCTTTGTCACCTATCCAAAAGAATATTCCATAGTCAAAATTCTTGTTTAACTCTAATAGTCTTCTAGAATTGCATCGTAAGCATTTTATCAACACTGCCTATTAATCAACACGATGGTATAGGTTCAATAAGATTATCTATACAAAATACCCCAATAAGTCAACTATTCTAAATTCAGCCACAATCATCTACATTGGTTCCAAAATAACATGATATCTCGTTCTTATTCATAAGGTCATGATCATATTGTATCATCATCCTAGTCCACACAATATAATCCAATTCTCTTCATAATTATTCCTAATCAAATGCCACTTAGTTTTACCTTAAATAATCTTTATTATCATTATTAAATCCAAATTTGGCATCTAGCACAATATGTTTAGGTCCAGTATTCAATGTTCCTTTTTACATGGGGATCATGCACACTTATATATATACCAGTCATACCCAAATCGCATTCTTAGCATAGATACAAAGCTTATAATGGAAGGTACAACATATATATATATATATATATATATCAAGTACATCCAACACTAAATTCCAAAGTTGGCCACTGAAGTTTTGAAACCACAAACAATGACATATATGCGCTTGTTATGCCAAGGAGGTAGAATTGCCTCTCCACCACTAGTATCCACCGTTCGTTAGAGTAACACAATGGCACCACCAAAATGTTTCTCTTGAGCTCCTATGTCTAGCAACACCATCAGTTTCACACTCTGTGGCCCATATCACCTTCAATCGAGCTCAACAATTTCTAAATAGGTCTCTTACTACTACACTCTGATCACTAGTTTTTGTTGCCGCTACTGCTGCGCCAATTGCTCATGTAAGGTTGCTTTTAGCTTCCTCATGTTGAGAGCTTCCAATATCACTGCCTAAAAATGAGTTTTAACTGTAGCTCCACCATCCTTGTCAAGACTGTTACTGCCTAATTTTCAACTCTCCATTTCGGGTGATGCACCGTTTGTTCAAACGTGCATGAGGTGTGCAAGTGTAGCCAGAGGTATGAGGAACATTTTAATCGGAGTTGTTTGGGGAAAAATGGCTACTAAGGTGAGATCACCAGTGGGTGGTGATGGGTGTTTGCAGTGAAGAAATGAAAAAGGAAATGGGTTGATTAGCAAAATGCCAAGTTTTATAAAATCTAATTTTTTTCAATTTTTAGATTTGCCTCAAATATTTTGAAATAACTTCAATTGAGTCATGCCAATTATTTAGAATTTTGGTTGAACCCTACTTGACTTAGGGCCTTCCATGCAAACCCCACATTTTCCAAATTTAGTGCAATTAAGCTATCTATAATTATAAATTGGCCCCAAAAGTTTCAAATAAGATTAAATAAAGTTTGTTAAAACTATAGATTGTCCCTAAAACTTCCAAAAATAATTATTAAGTTAAAATTCATAGAAATAAAAATAAAAAAATGGCAACTAATTATTATTAGAAATCACAAAAATCCTAAGGATGTTACAGAGGGTTTGTTGACTTGATTTTCGTAGTCTGTTAATTATTATCTCCCCTATGAGTGATTTGTCGATTAGTTCTTACTTATACAAGTTATTCCATGTTTATCATTGAACTCATTAGGTTTTTTAATTTGTTATTGTTCTGAATACTATTATTGTTGTGATAATCGAACCGTATAAGGTTCTCTTGATTTGAAACTACTTGATATTTTATTATCTTTTCTTGAAAATGACTATTTTTAATCAAACCCTGTGAGGTTTTCTTGATTTAAAACTACTTGATATTTTATTGTCTTTTCCTAAAAATGACTATTTTCAATCGAACTCTATGAGGTTCTCTAAATTTGCAAATTCTATTTGAAATTGAATTATTATTTGATGGGATTACGTTATACTAACCCATGGGAAGACATGGGCGGTTACTAACCTATGGGACACCATGAGTGGATATCACCTGAAAGGATGCCATGGGGGGAATTGGGCCCATAGCCTAGGTCTAAAAGACTGTCGGGCGGAACGGACCAACGGTTATAGGTCTTACGGTTAGTACCCTTCTACAATCCTAACTTACAGGTAGCTAGAGGTAGCAAACTATGAGTGATGGGATCCAACATGCAGTTGACCATGCCATATAACAAGTTATTACATGCCGAGCTATGTGCTCGAGCAATAGAGCAATAAGAAAATCTTATTCACACTTTACTGATGCTCGGTACTAGAAATTTTGATTTGATCTAGGAGCAACAAGGTCAGAATGACTAACAGTCTACTGAACTTGATATTATGCATGCTATGTTTCATGTTGACTTGTATTAGAATTATTGCTTATTATCAAAATGTTTATTGATTGTTGTATCTCATTAATTTTCCCTTCAAACCTGTCATTTCATTTTCCTCACTATGTCCTTAAGACTCACCCTCCTTGCTATTCTTTATTCTTTTCCCAAATTAGTTTAAGTGAGATGCAGGATATTATGGTAAGCAGGAGAGACTATTTTATAACAGATCAAGTGTTTGAATGTATATATGAAATTATTTGAATATTAAGTTTGGATCTTGAGATGTTGTGATATGTCAAGATCGGCAATGAAAACCCAATGGTATGTATATGTTTTGTTGAATGTTAAGAAATGAACCATGCGATGTGTTAGTGTTTTGTCAAGATCTGTTTAAGTTGAAGCTTGTTGCAGTCTTTAATAAGTTCTGAATAATTTACCTATGGGCCTATTACTTGTTTGTGGATTAAAAATTAGATTGAATTGGTGGCATCTTAGTTTAGGGATCGTTTTGAGAGGGGTTGCTACAAATTACATATTTTTGTTACAAATATAAAATTTAATTTTCCTTTGTGTTGTCTTTTTTTATTATAAAATTCCTAAAAAATATCATAAAAAAGTTGTAATTAAATTTTTAAATTTTTAATTCCAAAATATACGAAAAAAAAAATTCTCGTGTCAGTGGAAAATTTATAAACTTCTGGTAAAATTTATTATGTAGCTTAGTAAGTCAATTGAGAACAACAAGGTGCTTCTGAATTTAATTTAAATAAGCACATATAATAATTAAACTACAAATTTTATTAATATTTTAGGTTGACCACATATTTCACATATTCAAAAATCTAATTATAAGATGTAATACTCAAGAATAAACTCAAAAATGTGAGATAGGCATTGGCACGAAGAGTAAGACAAACACAAGCCGCACTCTATGGATTGAATGCTAGAAGCTGGCACGAAATGCATTATCCACTTCCCAGCATCATTTTCAAAGAAAAGGGCATAGAGACTAAGTGAGGCAAACACAATAATGTTCTAGTGATTTCGCCTTCCTTTGTGGCACCCTACTAAGGATAACTCCTAAACTGAAATGCCACTTTGATTGAATCTTAATTTATAACCCACAAGATAGTCAATAGGCCCACAAGAAAAATTCAAAATTCATCAATGAATAGAAGTACTATATACATGCCACAAGTCTTCAAAATATCAATCGACACATTATATACAGATCACAATCTAAAACTTGCATCATAACATATCATAACATCCCTAAGTCGAAGCATAATGATAAGGTGAACCTAAGAGCCCATAAAATCACCTAGTCTATTACAAAATAGGTTCTCTAGTCTAAGCCACGAACTCATGCTCTTCACTTAATCCTACTTGAGAAAAATCAAGAATAACAGAGAGGGTGAGTCTTAAAGACTTAGTGAAGGATGTACATCAAGCAACCAAATAGATCTATAGAAGAAGTAGTACCTCAACAAAATATAAATGGCATATCATTGAAAGGAGAACATGAATGCATCAAAACAAAGAAAATTTTCAAATTCTGGGTTACTAGTTTGGGAGCTATTATCGTTGGCTCGAATAGCCAAGCCATTTCAATTGATTTACTATAGGAGGTATCGCCATCAGCCAACTTAATCAATTTACTATGGGAAGTATCACAATCGACTCATTTGACCTGGAAAACAGCTTGATCTAGACCATGAAAACTACTTTGTCCTTGTTGCTTCATGAGCAGAATACAAACAATCGGGACACAACCAAAATAAAAAAAACCCGAATAACATATGCACTCAAACAAATTATAACATAACATGCATATCAAAATTTTCTTATTCAAGTTAATTAAACTTACCCAAGCGTGATAGCTTGGTACATGGCATATGCCTATGTAGACTGTATAGGGCCTCACTAATACCTAAGCAGGCTACTTGACGTGTCCCATTTATCTGAGCATTCTGCTAGGATCAGCACTCGATCCAACAGTCTCTGGGCATATATCAAGGATCAATAAATTGATTACCAACAGGCCGTAGAACACATAGAATGATAATAGATAACTAAATAGTAATGGATAATAAAATGGTAATAGATACGGAATGATAATAAATAACAGAATAGTAACAGATAATAGAACAGTAATAAAAAATAGAGTGGTAACAAATACAAAATGGAAATAGATAACATAATAGTAATTGATAATAGAGCGATAATAGATACAAAATGGTAATAGATAATAGAATGGTAATAAATAATAGATGGTAACATATAACGGAATGATAATAGATGGCAAAAGAGAGTTCTGAGTGCTAGAATGGACATGACAAGGTCTTATTAGAGGCACAATTAGTGAGATAACCCTCATAGGGGTATATACGCCAATTAATGAGTAACAAATGAGATCTCAAGCAATTCATAGATTTCTATAACAAATATACAGCTATAGTACATAAGCCAGTTTAACCCTTTTAGAGGTTTATTACAATGACAGATCTGTGTAAGCAAGTGCCAGACTAGTAGGCCATTACAAAGGTTTACAATTCAATAAATAGATAATAATCAAGAGTTCAAGTAATAACGGAATTCAATAGTCGAGAATTGATTATTTCCCAGAATAAGAACAACTTAATCCTCATAGGGGTACACAACAAATAATGAATAGGCTTATACAAGTCAAATACTACAGTGGAGGACCCTAACCTCTATAGCTTTAGAAAATGCAATAATAGCTTACTGGTTTTAGCTCCTCACCACCTAATCCAAGGAAAATAGCTTCATTGTCAAAATCCTCATTCAACCTTAATAACCCTTAATAACTATAGTCATACTATCAACAGTCTAAAATCAATAGTTTCTCTATTAATATGGTAGCTTTAGAGTTCGTTCGGCAATTACATTACAAAATGTGCTAATTATGCTATTATTATGAAAATTTGTAGGGGTTCATATCGGCTCTAGTAAAGAGATATATTAAGGTCCTTATTTACATAATTAACCACTTAGTCTTACACCAAGTCAATAACAATAGTCCAATTTTCTTTAATATGAAAACCTAAAATAAAACCAAACATTACCTCTATATTTGGATATGTTATTGAAAAAATAATAATTACATAGGGTTTAGAATGTTTTAAGTGGAGACTAATAATAATAATAATGAAAATAGAGAGATGAAAATATATATGTTATTGGGGAATATGATTTGAGATAAAAATGAGTTGAAATTTTGATAAAAATGATAATAAATTTTTAATAATTTATTTTCAAATAGTAAAAATAGATGTAAATAAGTTTGAAAACATAAACAAACAGAATATTAGGTGTTGAAGGGGAATTTACTTTATATTTTGTTCAATCAACACATTAGTTCTCCAGTTGAAGTTGCCTTAATTGAATCAATTAATTAATTAATTAATTAATTTTTTCAATTAAGTTAATTCAACTCCTGGATAAATTTACTCTCAAATTGTTAAGTTTGTATGATTTACGAGATTCACCAATAAATTATTAGTACGCTAGCACCTTTTGTAACTTAAATAGATACTTTCGATATCACAATTAAATATTTTAGAATTACCTTAATAAGTTGGACTATTCAATGAATTTGTTCTCTATCGTTATCTATATTATTATATATAGCTCAATAATTTGAAATTCGTAATTGTGCAATTTAAGATACAGAGCAGATGTGTCCAATCTTCAAATTGAAGTTTTAAATAATCAAGTCTCTATTCGTATTTTGCCATTATGTATTCTTTTCCATAAATTAATATTAAGCTAAGCAATTCTTGGATGTAACCTGGAAAGTAAGGTACTGCTTTGTAACGCAATTACTTCTATCTTTTAAGTTAAATGAAGGGTAGAACAGCCACATATTTGAATAATTTCTAGTAAACGGTGATTTATTGAAATAAATACAATAAAGTATTAGATATGCTCTCAAAAAATATGGTACAGTGGTTGAAGATGTTTGGGACTTTTTGATGCGTAAAAGAATTTCACATTAGGGTAACATATCCTACTTTCTTATTCTACGCTCAAGTCTCAATTACTCTTTTGAAATTATATGTCTTCCTTTGAGATACTTTTTAAGCTGAAAATTGCTTTTATGAAGCTCTGATGTAGTTAAATGTGTCATATCCTCATGGCTTTGCATTGGGATGATCAAGGAGCGGTTTTGTGCAAGAAGCTATAAAGGTAACACCTTTCATGATGTTTGGACGGAATATCATGACATAGAATTTAGCAGCATCAAAGGTGTACCTTAATACGGAGCTTCCACTGCTCGAGATACACTGAATCCGCTATACTACGGTACTTAGGTTTATTAATCTAATATTGAACATCCTTTCCCACTAAAAAAATTGAAATTAGAGACAGAATTTGCGACAAATATTGGGCCGACAAAATTACTTATTTGTAATGAGACTTTTATCGAGAATTTTATATTTAATTAAATTTTTTTATATCTTTTTGATGGATTTTTTCATTGCAAAATTTCTAAAATTGAAAAAGAAATTTAATTTTAAAAATGCCAAAAAATAATCAAATTAGTATCCAAAGAACAAAGCATCCCGTTACACTAATACCAAAATATAATATGTAACACCCAGAATTTTGAAATCATAAAATATAATAAAATGTGAAATCTTTCATGATAAGTTTTGCTAAATTAATTTTTTTATTAAGTTTAACCAAAGTTTAGAAATAAATATTTACCATCAAGGATTGTAAAGAAGAGAAGGACCTGATTGTTTAAAATTATAAAATTTAGGGGGTCAATGTGAGTGAATTAAAAGTTTGAGGACTTCAAAATAATTACATTTGGACTTGATTGCCTAGAGACTAAAATGTTAGGGGGTCAATGTGTAAGAAATAAAAGCTGGAGGACTCAATTGAAGCTTATGGACCAAAGTGAAGATGGTTTAAAAGTTTTGGGGCTAGTATGAAGTTGGCCAAAAGTTTTAGGTTCCATTATGAAGAAGCTGAAATATTTATTATACATAGGATTGAGGATAGAAATTAAACAAACTCTCACAACCTACCCAAACTCTACCTCGGTGGTGAATCACTGGAAAAACACTAGAAAACACCAAACTAATCAGATAAAAAGCTTCTCCTCAACTCAAGGACAAAATCTATACCAAGAACGCCCCAAAACACCAAAGGAATTGCTGACAAAATAAGAACGATGGCGAGCGGCGATTGTGGTGGTGATTTCGCCCCTTCAAGGCAAGGAAATGGTCTGGAAGTAACAATAGTAGGGATAACAACTACTACTTCAACAAAACCCCAAAGGAAGAAGTGCAATGATGGCAAAAACTGCAGTAAAACCCCTTGTGGGGGCTTATAAAAACTCAGTTTGCTATAAGATCCTCAAGCGGGCTTGAGATCTTGTCATTTTCCTACAATAAAGTCTTGAGAAATAGGAAAAAAGAAAAAAAATTTGAAAGGCTTTGCAAGGTATAGCTGATACAAATAGAACAAGTCTAGACAAATCGTGCAATCATCTCAATAATGAAGTATGAAGAAGGATGAAAAAACTGCTTAGCTATCCATAAAAATGAAAATTCAAGGAGCATACACAACTATGCAAACAACATAAAGAGTTAGGGAAAAAAATGAGGGTTAAATCATCCAAATGATTATATACAAAAAAGAGCACAAAATTACTCAAATCTCCATACCAAAAAATGCGAAGTTTAACAATACCAGAGTACATGAACATCACTCTATGTTTAGCCTACACTTGGCTATTCGAAGGAAAATAACTATTGACATGTTATTGAAATAAAGAAAACTAAGTTGTCCTCAACAAGAAGAAAGGAAAAGACTAAGTCCTCATCTCACTCTTGTTAAGCCCTTTATGGAGCCACAACAACTAAATCCTTTGTAATGCCTCCAAGGCTAGCCTCTAATGGGCACATAGAAAATAAACTTACTCCAAGATCGCTAAAGGAAGCTTGAAAACCACTCAAATGACCATGCCCAAGCAGGAAGCCATCTAAGAGAAGACGTCACATCCTAACAAAGTTGCCTATTGGTTACCTCGAACAAAGGCAACTTTATGGGTTCTTCAACGAAGCTGCTTGATGAGCACATTCGGCAAAAAAAATGCTAACCGATAGGTGTATCTGGTAGAGATAGAGCTTGACAGGTGCCCTCAAATGAAGTCGCCCAATAGGTGCCTTCAGACTTGGCCGGCCACTAGGTGAACCACTTTATCCTGGTTGACCTCGTAATCACCCAGCACTTAATTATTGTCTACCACTTACTCTAGTTGCCCTACACTTAGCTCTAATGTGATGCTTGCATTGGGTTTGCTCTCCTCTCTCATCAAAAGTATATATAGATAAGTTAGCAAGAAATTGCCAAATAAAAAGCTAAAGGCATTACAAGAGAATAAAAAGGCAAACAACACTCAAAAAATTCTAAATAATTGTTGAAAGTGGAGCTTTGCTAGCGATCCAAAAAGGAATGTCGTTAGAGCTCAAAGTTACATGAAAAATTCAAGGTCCTTCGAGGAATGCAAACATAATGTTTGTCCCATTTTTCTCATTATGTTTTCCAACTCCAGAAACAATACTAAACAAATTACATTGTCGAAGCATTTGTTTTTTATCCCCAAAACACCCTAAGAAGTAAAAAAAGCAACACGACGCACCATCACACCGCCATACGTCCTTATGTCTCCGGCACTCTCTCCCTATTCCCACCTAACCCCTCAATTCTCTCTGCACCCTAGACTCATGTCTCACTCTCATTTGCGCCCTTTATCTCATATCTCACTCTTATTTACTCCATTCTCATTTAATTAATATATAACATATTTTTTTATTTAATTTTTTTAATATATATGATTATTTATTGAATACTTTTTTATACAACTTAATATAGATTTATACTATACCTTTTACTTAATATTAATTATTAATTATTACAAATAATTAATTAGAATATTAAATATATTAATAATTACTATTTTATTAAATTAAAATTAATTATTTAGTTAACTCTACTTATAATTTCTACATAAATATATCATTAGTAATCGTCTTATTGTATTATTGTATTATTGTTTACATTAATAAATATATTAGTTATTAGATTTGAGGTAAAATATTTACAATATTATTTCAAATATCACTTCATTAATTACTATTAATAATATTAATAACATAAAATTTAAAACATTTATTTATGTAACCTTGCATAATACATCTCGTTAACAAATTATAGTGGCTTAATTATTTAATTCGCCACTATTATTTTAATTAATTATTATTTGAATTTTATTTCATCAAATGTTGTGTCATATTATTTCCTTAATTTTATACTATTTTAAATTAAATTTAAAATCAAATTTATTACACATCAGTTCAGCATAATCATATATCAATCATTATAAATATATATACATACATCATTCATCCATATATATATTTGTTAAATTTAAAAATATATTTTCACCATATAAAATCAACAAAACAATAACTGATTTGACATTTACAGTAAAATTTATTTCCTACAAAATAATTACAAACAAATAGTTCAATTCTACCAAAATAAAGCCAAACAATTGGACCATTTCCCAATTTTAATTTCCAAAACACCTTTATCAAGAATATTTTCCAGAAAACATCCAAAAACCAGCCAAATATAGTGAAAGTTCACTATAAATTTAAGGCAATCTTCGGAGTGTGAAGCTTCATTGGAATTCAAAACTCCCACAAAAATCCTAAGGGATCATTGGGGATTAAAGCGCCACCCCCCCTCAAAAAAAAAAAAAAAAAAGAAAAGAAAAAGTAACTTAGGAAGCATACAACTTCATGAAAAATTTTAAGTTGCTCACAAAAGCATAAAGTTTCATGAAAGCTCTAAGTCATTCACGAAATGTAAAGCTTCATCAAAAACTCTAAATTATTTGCTCTGCACAAAGCTACAATCATTATATAGGTTTAAGTAAATATAGAATACGATGAAGCATCCAAAATTTCAATTATAGAGTCATATTACTATAAGTGCAATTTTTTTTCTATGCAAAATAAAATTACAAGACAAGAAAATTCGTATAAATAAGAATAAAATTAAAATCTATTAATTGTGGATCTAATATCTAATTTAATCCTCTGAATATTTCTTTCCAAATATGATCTTAAACTTTGATAAGCTCTATGATAAATGCCTTGAACACTGTGGGTTTCCTTGTATTTGATTTGAAATAGTGCCAATTTGAGAGCTTCACACCTTAATTTCTAATCAAACGCCAAAAATATAAGTTCCGCAAAAAATACCTTGAACACTATGAGTTTTCTTGAATTTGATTTCAAGCTAATAACGCCAACTCGAGGACTTTGTACTTTAATCTCGAATCAAACACCAAAATATGTTGAGCTCCATGAAGAATGCCTAAACTCCATGAATTCCCTTGAATTTGCTGGAGAGAATCACTAGACTCGTTCAAAGTTTCTCTCACTTGCTAGGATTTTTGTTGTGTATAGAATGAATTTTTGATCACCCTTTTTATATAAATATTGATGGGAGACTTTTAGATTGATTTGAATTACTTTGATGATTATCTCTTTGATAAGATAATATCAAATATGAAAAGATAATATTAGATTATCAAAATCAGATATCAAGAGATAATATCAGATATTAACATATATTATCAAATATCTTGAGATAATATCAAATATATTTGATTTGATTGATCCATAGGCATAAACACTTTATTTTTGGTACTTGTCGATATTTGATTTGAGTATAAAATAAGTACTAGAGTATTAATTAAAATTAACTTTTTATCTTTTAGCATTAAATTTAGTAAATTTCAAGATATAAATAGAAAATTTTAAATTAATAACTAGCATATTATTTTACATGTGTCACTATTCAATTGGTCAAAAATTAATGTCTACAAATGCCACCACTGCAACACTTGGCAAAAGATGTGCTAGTCATCCATGAAAGAGGTAAGGCTTGAAGAATTTGAGAAGTTTTCTTTTTCTTCCAATTTGTTCACATATGTTTGCGACAAGAACATCCTCCAAGCATTCTTTGAGCTATGGTGTCCAATAAAAGGGTCACGTTATAACATACTTCAAAGTAAATATCCTTTTGCGGGGTGCCGTACACAGTTTACACTCATGTGGGCTAAGAGCGGCATACAGTTTAGGCTCATGCATCAATGAGTATATTTAACTTGAATATACATTTTACATTTGTATCAAGGAGTCTAATTGAATTTGACTTAATAGATAGTTTATACTTTTATCAAGGAGTAGATGGGGAGATTTTAATTTAAAAATTTTAGATAGTTTGTGCTCATATTTAGGACCATTATGGACAGTTTAGGCTCTTATCAAGGAGTATATAGCAAGACTTTGAATATTTATGTAGTTTGTATTCTTATTTAGGAGCTTTATTGATAGTTTGAGCTCTTATCTAGAAGCATGTGGAAAGACTTTAACTTGAGAATCATTAAAAGAAAAAATGCTTTTTATTACAAAGGTTTTTACTATGGGCAAAATATCGCTCCAAAAAGTACTTTATCGCTACAAAAATGACAGTGTAGCAAAAGAAATACTAAAACTATATCGTATTAGCTTTTTACTATGCTCAAATAGCGTAATAAAAAAAATGACTTGGTATACTATAAAATTCGTAGCAATAAGTGCATTTTTGTGTAGT
Source organism: Jacaranda copaia (assembly GCA_014898725.1). Taxonomy (NCBI): domain Eukaryota; kingdom Viridiplantae; phylum Streptophyta; class Magnoliopsida; order Lamiales; family Bignoniaceae; genus Jacaranda; species Jacaranda copaia. The sequence goes on along the minus strand of JACGDI010005492.1, from coordinate 1,178,151 downwards.
AAAAACATTGGTTTCAAAAGTTGGAGCCAATTTTCTACTCAATTTCTACCATCAAATTTTACAATTCATTTTACTTAAAATTCAAGCACAAAATCTTTTTCTTTTTCTTTTTTTTGCCTTCCTTTTGTTTTCACCCATTATCTAACAAAGAAATTCATTTTTTTTCAGTTTTCTTTCCTCTCCCTTGTTTCCCTCTATTTTCTCTTTTCTTTCCCTATTTTTTTCTGTCTTCTTGTTTCATTTCTTTCCCTTGCATATTTTCCCTCTCTTCTGCCCATCTACTTCTCACATGCCTTACCATCGCCTACTCTCTCAGCAATGCGTCACCACTAGTCTTATGAATAGATGATAGTCCAAAATGCGAAAAGCATGGATAGAAAAAAAACTTAAGCCATTGAAACAGCTTCCTGATGAAAATGGTGAAGCTTAGTTTATTTCCTATATTTTTCTGGTAAGCTTTTGTTACTTTACTGTAATTTTCTCAACCATATAGCTAGGTTTTGAATGATTTTGTTTTTATTGTTAGAATTACCAAGCCATTTTATCTGGTACGCTTTTGTTACTTTACCTTAATCCTGATGATGTTTATTTTTTTGCAAATGTTAATTATTTATACATTTTGTTATTTGTAGATGATATACTGCATTTTCTAGTTTGAATTTCTCTAATGTCATAAGTTATACTTATTTCTCACTCCAATCGCAAACCCCCCAATTCCTAGAAAGTTCTTTTTTCACTTGATATTTCAAATTTCTCGATTTTATTTGTTAATATAATCATGCTTAATAATGTCAACTTTATTTCACCTTCTTTGAAAAACCCTAGCTTTATTCAAGTTTGTTCTCTTGCAGTTCTACGATGCTTGATATGAGTAAATCATATGAATATGAGGTGAGATGTTGGAGCTTTACTTGGTCTATGACGTTTTCAATCAGACACTAAATTAGTTTTTATTTCGTATTTGTATATTTTTGGTAAACTAGTTCCTTTTTTGTCTTTGTGTATTTGTGGTAAATCAATTCTTGTTTGATATTTGTGATCTATAGTTGGAGTTTGCATGGACTCACCATCTGTTTTTGCATTTTAATTCTTAAATGATGACTTCGTTTGTAAGTTTATTTTTTTCTTTTTTTTTTCTTGGGTAAAATTCGAGACATTAGCTAAAATTCTTGCTAAATTATCTTGATTGAAATTGTTAATTTTGGATTGTTTCGTATGATTGACAACAGAAGGGTTGGTATATTGGACAATTTTTATCTCCTTTTGATATATAAGTACTTTCTAAACACATTGAAAATAAATAATAATGAAATGATGTATTAGAGATTATTTCCATACTTGAATTCATCATGGTTGTTTGTTGGATTGTCGTTGTTGCTTCACTTGGTGAGATTTTTCTATCTTGGTTTTTTGTGGAGCGAGTGACATAGCTTCTTTTTGTTCATTTTGCTGATTACTTAAACCAACTAGCATTTAGCTGTTTGAGAGTAGTCTGAGACTGGTAGTTCCCTTTCACCTCCATCCTTACTCTTGTTAATGCTAATGTTGGCTCCCTAGTTAATCTTTATTGTATGTTAGCCTTAAGTTTGGCATCATCAATCAACCCTGTTATGGCTAAGTTGGTTTGAGCTTGGAAGATTGAATGCATGCTGAGTTAAGGCAACCTTAAGCTTCTTTATTAGCCTTCAGCTCTTTTATGTTTCGAAAGTGCTTATAAGAAATAATGTCATCGTTTGTGTCTGAAGAGACATTCTTGCTATAGCTAATTTCTTTGAGTAACAAGACTTTTATTGGCAGCATTCACTTGTCCCTAGAATTAGAAAATTTCCTTTTCCTTATTTTTGATTTATTGTTATCAGCATGGGATCCTTCCTACTAGTGATATCAATTTCCAACAAAATGAATCCTCGTGCTGTTTATCATCATTTTCCTTTCCTCTTCATCAATTGCATCATTGGCAACTTAAATAATATCATCTTTACTAGACATTTAATCATCTAAAATACACATGTATTTATTGACAAGCATAAAAGCAACAAACTCCTCTATTCCTCAATTGTACTCCACTTTTTGCACCCTTCGTATCTATTTTGTTTGAGCACAAATCACTCACTTTTTGAAACGTAATGTAGCTCAAAACTTCATCTCTAATTTTGTTAAACATTAGCATCATTTGATTCATCATGATAGTGGAATTGCTCTTGCAATGTTTTAAACTTATGATAATGCCATTGCACTGTGAATTTATAAATATAATTATTGTTCACTACTCTAACGTAATTGTATTACTGTGAAACTTCTCAAAGATGTTCCCAACACTTCAAAGAGTAACCCAGAAAAACAGTTTTGAAAAATTCTGCCACTGAAGTCCTCTACTCCACTGATCAAATTCTTGGTCATGCATACGAAATACTGCAACAGCACCTGACGAAATGTAATTATTATAGTTAAAGAATTTTATTTTCTTTTTCTAAAAATTCAATAACTAATTTAAAGCATCATAGAGTACTTTCATTCAATAAAGTTACATTGATCAAGTTGTATACTTGATCTATTCTATAACAGAAAATGCTCGTTAATGGCAGGGAACCAACCTTATTCAAAATGTGCCAATTGACTTCTAAAAGGCTTCCTATTATATGGTAACTCAATAGATGTAACTTGGCCCTTTTTGAGTCCATTCAAATTCCAAAATTTGAACTCTATTGAATTCAATTTACAATAAATTTTTAACAATTAGGTATACAACATGAGCAAGCCTCAGGGGGGAGCGAGGGGGAAACTTTATATATGCTCTGTCAAACTTAATATTTGCTATTCAATGATGGCCAACAAGTAGTATCCTAACTCCTAACTAAACAAACCTAACGAGCAACAATGAATTATGCTCATGAAGTAGAGTAGCAACCTAATATTCTGTATCTAGTAGTGTATACTAATTTGCCATCTTGAGACCTTTCAATGTGATACTCCATTTAGATACCAAAGTTCAATATGATACTTCATTTAGGTACTAAAGCTCATTACTTATTCTTCTAATCTTTACTCTAGACAAGTATGAGAAAGATGCATCAAGATGAAACTTGTAGGTTCAAGATGCATCAAGCTCCTATGAACCAAACTTGAATGGGTTCGATGATTCTCATAGAATTTGAAACTATGAGTTATTTATGATTTATTTATTTTTTGTTGGTTTTTGATCTACATATTATTTTTGGATTGCCCATCAATACCCACCTTCATTGAATAATGTCTTATAAATTTCTCAGTTTTTGATTGTTGCAAGTTAATTAATTGCACCTTAGAATATATTCTAAACAACATAATTGCTTTCTTTTTGTGCTTTGTTCAATTTGAATATTTACTTTCTTTCCATACTTGATCTAATATAATGGTGCTCACTTAGGTTGGGACTTGTGTGTACTTATTTTGTCATGAAATACCCAAATAATTTTGGCACACAACATTATTGTTGAGATAATATTTGTTGAACAAGGAGAAAAGCCTACTTGTGAAGGCCTATGTAGAAAAGACTTTCATACCAAATGCTTAATTATTTATCTGTCATGATGATTAAAGAATATTGAAGAAGTTATTCACAAATGCATTGGTTGGGAATTGCACTTATGTGACTTTACTTCTTTTTTTCCCCTATTCCAACAATTTAATATGTCTTGGAGGATTTATAATTTCATTTATTTATTAATTTTTCCATGTTGCTAGTTATGAAAATGTAAAGACAAAATCCGCTCATTTACCTAGCATATTTTGACAAGTAGTTGGACGTATAGTTTTTTGTGAATGATGATATATTCTCCTCTAAACTTTTGTTAATGATGATGATGTGTTTTTCCTAGCTTCCAAAATGTGGTATTAATACTTATCGAATTAGTAATTTTATGAATTTAAAAAATAATATATTTGATGTTTTCCAACTATGTATTAGGAATTTTTGGTTATTATGACAATGTATTACTTTTGTATTATTGATTTTTTTTCATGCTTATGATTTTTGTATTTTGATTTGCTGGTTGGGTTATTATTAATATTTAGGTGCTTTTATTGAAATAGTTATAGAGCTTTTCAAATGTTAGGAAAATTATAATTAATAATTGTAATAATATTATATATATAAGTGTATAATAAAGGTTAATTATTTGCTACGGATGTTAGTTGTAGTAAAAGTACTTTTGTCTACAATCATCTGCTCTGTATAAAAAATAAGGCTATTTCAACACTTGTTTGCTAAAAATAACAAATCGTAACAAAAGATAAAAATTTTGTAGCAAAAAGCATTTTGCTACGGGTTTTTTCGTAGCAAAGTATTGATCACGATTGTATTCTCTTTGGGATAAAATCTATAGCAAAAGACCTTTTGCTACAAATTTTAGCCTATTGCTACATCATTTGAAGCGTAACTAAAGAGCTTTTCTATGTAGTGAATTTTAGATAGTTTACGCTCGTATCTGGGAGCATTATGGATAATTTAGACCCTTATCAAGGAGCATTTGAAATTTGAAGACTTGAGCTTTGCACTTGAAGAATGGAAGATTTGAATCTTTGATTTGGAGACTTAAAAAATTGAGTCTTGGACTTGGAGACTTAGAGACTTGAGCCTTGAACTTGAAGACTTGAGTTGTGGATTTGGAGACTGGAAGACTTGATCCATGGATTTGAGTACTTGGAAACTTGGAAATTCATATTCAGATATTTGTAGACTTGAGAATTTTACATAGTTTTTATTTTTATTTGGAAGTATTATTGATAGTTTAGGCTCATATCAAGGAGCATTTGGAATTGGAGATGAAATTAATTTCCCTCAACATCTTCATCATCATTGGCATTACTTAAGTTTTCTTATTCATCAAAATTCATGCTCTTTTCAATATTATGTGCACGCGTTGCCAAATTTTCAAAAGTTTTTGGTTTGATTCCTTGAAGAATGCAGCTTAGCCTCCAATGCATTTTTTAGATACACATCTCAATTGTTAAAGCCTCTGACAAGTGATCTTTCTTGTTAAGACTCAAATTTCTCTAGTAATCGATGTAGTCAATGACAAGTTCTTCTTTCCATTGGCAAGAGTTGGTAAGTTCAGTTATGCTAATTATCCTTTGAGTGCTATAGAAATGATTGAGGAACTCTTGTTGTAGTTGCCCCCAACTATTGATGAAGCCTATCTCTAAGTCAATATACCAATAAAAAATGTTGTCTTTTAATGATCGAATAAACTACTTAACTAGAGGATCTCCTTGTGTCTCAGCATTATTACAAGTTTTAATGAAATGAGTCATGTGTTGCTTTGGGTTGTCTTTACCATTGAATTGTTGAAACTTTAGGGGCTGGCAACCAATTGGTATCTTTAAGTTGTTAATCCTTTGAGTATATGGTTTGGAGTAAGTCATAGATGACTTAGAACTTCCATCAAGCTTATTTTTGGTATTCCCTAATATAAGCTCCTTTAATGGGTCAATAAGAATTATTCCATCAATGAAACTTGCAATTCTTTTATTGTAATCTCTTCATTTTTGGTTGATTGTCTCCTTGTGAATTTTCACCTACATCTTGAGCCTTAATTTGTTTCTCCACCATGCAACTGACATCAAGATTATCCACTATGTTCATGAATTTGGAGATTTAAAAGTTTCTCTCTTGGACATGCTTTGTTAGTCCTTCAATAGTTCTTGTCAAATTTACAATTTACTCCTCCAAGATTGTAGCACTTGCCATCATCACCTTCACCATACTTGAAGAGTTTGATGCCTAGTGGGGAATGGATGATGTAGATGCTTCCTTTAAGTTTTCATCATTTTCATTCATATTAAAAAAATGTGGCAACACCTTTTCCATAGCAAGCAAATGAGCTACCTCCAAATATGATTGCAATTTCTTGGATACACTTCTTGTGATAAATGCAAACACATTTCACTCCAACACTAGAGGAATTTGAGGTAGTAATTTTCAGTGCAGTAGTTTTGTTGACGGTGATTTGATACTTCAATCTTGATGAAAGAAGGAGATGAGAGATACAGATTGTCCCACTGGGTGAGCCAGAAATTTTTAAGCGCAAATTTCTTTTTCTACCAAATAAAATTACAAGCAAGAAAATTCGTGCAAATAAGAATAAAATTAAAATATAGCAATTGTGGATATAATCTCTAATCTAATCCTCTAATTCTTTCCTTCCAAATATGATTTTGAAATTTGATGAGCTCTGTTATGAATGCCTTGAACACCATGGGTCTCCTTGAATTTGATTTAAAGTAACACTAATTCGAGGGCTTCGTACCTTAATTTCAAATCAAACGCCAAACATATATGAGCTTTGCGAAAAATGCCTTGAATGTTATGGATCTTTTTGAATTTGATTTGAAGAAAATGACACTAATTCGAGGGCTTCGTATCTTAATATTGAATTGAACACCAAAAATATGATGAGCTTTGCAAAGAATGCTTAGAATGCTATAGTTCTCCTTGAATTTTGTTGGAGACAATCGCTGGACTCCTTCAAAATTTCTCTTACTTGCTAGGATTTGTGTTGTGTGTAGAATAAGTTTTGATCACCCCTTTTATATAGATGTTTGAGGGAGACTTCTAGATTGATTTGAACTTTTTTGATGATCATTTCTTTGATAAGATAATATCAAATATCAAAAGATAATATTAGATTATCAAAATCGGATATCAAGAGATAATATCAGATATCAACAAATAATATCAAATATATTTGATTTGGTTGATCCATAGAGATAGATATTTTATTTTTTACACTTGTCAATATTTATTTGAGCATAAAATAAGTAATAGAGTGTTAATTAAAATGAACTATTTATCTTTTGAAATTAAATTTAGTAAATTCTAAAATATAAATAAAAAATTTTAAATTAATAACTAACAAAATATTTTATACATGGTACTTCTCAATTGGCCAAAAATTGAAATTTGTACAATTACACAAACAAGAAAGCAATGATCCGAGAACTTACTTTCTTTTCCCAATACTACAATTCAAAGGGGGTACCATGAACGTTAGTGTGCTACTTGCCAAATTTGAAAAATACACGTCATTGGTACTATTACTTCTATCAACTGCTCCATTCAAGGGTTCAACATTATTAGAACTTGCTATTTCTACTGTTACCGCATCAAAGCATTGTGTTATCACATGCCATTATGGGATTGATGTTAGTGTTCTATATTGATAAAATAAATAAATTGTATTATCTATATATGATGTTGGACAATTCTTATCTTTAAGTGCTAGTTTTTAGGGTTAGTTAGGTCTAAGGTGTATTATTTAACATGGTATCAGAGCCACTCATTTTTAATATTGGGTTATCTTGTCTTGTTGGGTATCCATTTCATATTATTTTACATTCTAAATATTCATTTTTGTTTGTGTGCATGATGTGTTAGTGCTTCACATTGATAAAAAATAAATTGTGATTTTTATATATAATATTGAACAATCTTTATCTTTTGAACTAACTTTTATGGTGAGTTAGGCTCAAGTTCTATTATCTAACAAAGGAAGAGCACTTTAAAACCAAAAATCTACTACTTAGCCGTATGTGGCCTCAAAAGACAAATCTCAAAAGATTAATCTATTTAATCATTAAAGTATTGTCAGCGAGATTTCAAGCTCATATGAATATGCTAAGTGGAGCATTAAGAACCTCTTTATCAGATAGCTCGTGCATGATATAACAAATACAAAGTTATAACGTATATCAAAAAGGAAAAAAGAGTGGAAAAAATGGGAGGAGGCGCTGGGCAAAGCTGAGTGCCCGAACGCCTAGTCGGTTGCTACTCAGGCGAAATGGATAACAAGAAAAGAGCATAAGCCCAGCATTCCTAATGCCGGTCACCACCTAGGCAGTCGGGGTTTCAAGAAGAAGAGGTCCCTTGGTGTCAAGGGTCACCCTCGCCCTTGGGTCCCTTGACCATCTACTGGGTACTCAGGCCGCCCCTTCGGCCCCTCAATCAACCTGCATCAATGGATTTGCACTCTACCGTGTCCTAGGTGTAGGCCTTTCCTTTTGTTTTCCCTCTTGTAAATATGTAGGCAGGATGCTGCCGTTTTGTTGTAATTTTCAGCTTTTCAATATCTAGTGCTGTCACAATAAAAATCCGTTTTTAGCCTATTATAGGGGGGAATGCGTAGTTGAAGTTGAGATGTACTGTACTTTGCTAGAGTCCCCCTCAACGTCTATCGTTGCTCTGGCAATTGTAAATATTGTAATACTATTTTCATCAATGAATGCAAGCTTTCTTTCCAGTTGATCGTGCCTCTTAAAGCTTTCTTATTTGTTGACGGTTATCGAGCTTAACGGTGGTTGGGTTCTTGTTGGTAGACGGTTATCAAGCTTGACAGTTGTTGGGCTCTTGTGGGTTGTCAGCTATCGAGCTTGACAGTAATTGGGCTCTCATTGGTTTTGTTATCGAGTTTTGGCAGACGTAGCTCCCGAGCGGCTAGTTACTAGCCACACAGTGCGCTACTGTACATATTCCTAAGGAGCGCCCTGTGTGACCTGAGCTTTTACTCAGCCCCCCAACATCGGTTGCCGCCCAGGCAGCCAAATTTACCCTAAAAGACAGGCGCCCAGGGGAGCCCTGCTAGGCGGCTTGCTACAATCCAAAAAAAATTAAAAAAATTAATTTAATTAATTAAGAAATTAATTAATTCATTGATTAATTACTTAATTAAAAATTATTCTAAGTCAATTAATTTATTAAGATTAATTAAAAGTCAACTAAAGCTGATTAATTAATCAAACAATAAAATCATTGGAGTTAGTCGGAATTATCCTTTTAATTATGAAAATAAATCTCCAAATTGAAAGCAGGAGGCTTGAAGATAAAAAAAATTAAGATGCTAATGATAAAAAAGTAAAAAAAGAAAAAACTCTAATTAAATAAATAAATAAATAAATAATAAGTAAAGTGTCATTGAATGCATTAAATTAAACCCATTAAGATAAGGCACCCAGATTCAAAGGGGCCACTGAGTGCTTGTTCGCTGAAACACCAACTTCTTAAGATAAAAAAAGGAGATCAAATTATTTTACAAAATCCCTAAACTTTAACTCTCTGCAAGTGCGTTTTAAAAGTAATTGTCCATTTTATTTTGCTAACTCTTTTTTTATTTATTTATTATATACATATATATTAGGAGTCCGTTAGGATTTGAATTTCTGACCTCCCACATTATGTGGAAGGCTTATATCATTAGGTCACATGCCACTTGGCTCTAACTTTCAAAGAGGACATTGATGTTATTTTGTGCAGTATCAACTTTATATATACTTGTGATGCTGGTAGTACACACATTTTTTTAGATGCTAACCTTGCTATAAGATTAAAACAACAAGAAATAGTAATAATTTTAGGTGGAATCTTTTATAAAAACATGTTTCCAAAATTTTAGATTTGCTGAGAAACTTTTAAGGCGCCTTCAATTTTGTCCCACAAAGTTTTACCAACTTAATTTTCACTTCCAGACTTTTAATTCTTATATAGAGAACCACCAATATTTAGAATTGCTTATAATTTACTCCCAATTTTATTTATTTTTATCCCCCAACTTTTGTTAGCTAAGTATAAAACCTTAATAATTTAATTATTATTTAATTAGAATCTAATTTGTCAATTTATGATTTATGTGGTGCAAATGTGTATTTAATTTTGATTCCTAATATTGTTTCAATTATTAGGCACATATGGCATACCATCTAATTATTGATCAAATTGACAGATTGTAAGGCAAAAATAACATGTAATTTGGTGAAATTTCAAGAAATTAAAAATATTCAATAGATTGAAATATTGAAAGTGGAACGCAGTCTAAAAGTAGGAAAGAAAGTGTCATAGCTATTTGTGATTGTCTCATATAATTATTTAAGAAAATTAGAGTGCTTTATACAATACATTCTATTAGCATATTACAGAGCTATATTATCAAATGCTGGCCGGGACGTGCGTGCCGCGCAGTTGACGCTTAAGACTTGGCATGTGGGTGACTTTATAGTTCTGTTGTGAGGTAATTTAAATTTGTTTCCCTGAGAGCGCATAGCATAAGATTAAAACCAAAGTTCATGCTCGATGCTAAAATTTTATGAGATGAAACAAAATGAAACTTTATATATTATTAAAATTTTTAATATGTCAAACATATTCTAATTTTTTCATAATGATTAAAAGGAAACAAACTAAAACACAAGGTCATTCTTTAACTAAATTAAGAATTTTTTACTCATATTTTATTCATGTACATAATATATCTTATTTCATAGTTTTAAAAATAATAAAATAACCGTATACATAAATAAATTTTACTTATCAGAGTTATATAGGATATTAAGAGATATTTTAGTTACATACAGAAATTGTTATTAAATAATAATCTGACGCAAGTTATTTTCACAAACAAAGTTTAATAGGCTTACATATTTACTCTAACAAAAAATACTTAACATTTAAAAATCTCAAATGTTATGAAAATTATAATTGCAATTCCACATTATTAAGAAATTATATAAAAAAGCTTTATATTTTAAAAAAATTATTTGCTTACTTATCATACCAAAATATGTATGCTTAATATATATCTAATTTAAAAGACATATTTAGTTAGATATTTTTCTCTACTTTTATTTTCTTAATTCTTTCGATTATTTTTTTAAATTTTATCATTTTAATTTTTTTTTGTATAATTTATAAACTAAGATTTTGCAATTCTCCATATTCCACAATTTATTTAAGTACAAATTATCTTATAAAATAATATCTTTAAAATGAAAATATTCATATTATTTTATTTAATTAGTAATAGATTCTGCTTCTTTAAATACTAAAAATAATTACGATTCATTCTCAATCGCATGAAGTAAAATAAATATTATTATAAAATAAATTATTTCAATATTAAAATTCTTTTCGGTGATCGCACTAAGTACATGCTAGTATTATTAATATGATAAAATAAAACCTTAAAGATAAAAAATTAAAAGAAAAATAAGAGACACAAATAAATAAGGAGACCAATAAGTCCAACAACTTAAGCCCATCAAGAGTCAAGACAAGTGTTAAGTCATTGTTATTATTAATTTTAATATCATATTTATGACTTAACAAATAATATTCTTGTTTAGAAAAATTATAATTTCCTTGCTACTTGATAAAAAATTGGAATTGTAGGAACACAAGTAGAGAAATTATAAAAAGGAATAAATTGGCACAAGCTGATAGAAATGCTAGTAAGATGGCACTTCATGATTTAATTAAGGACGGACAAAAGAGTTTTTTTATTCATTTGAATCTTATTCTAATTAGAAAACTGTATTAATCACAATACAAAAAACATAGATTTTCCATTAGAAATTACTGATGAACTCCGACAGATTTCCACAGACCAACCAATTTCTAATGAATTTTTTCGGATTGGAAAAGCCTCGTCACAAATTTGTTTATGTTACTTTTCGTTAGCTCTAATTCTATTGGAAAATTTTTGATGATTTTCAGATGGAATTTGTATCGTTTTAGACAATTTATTTTTCATTAGATTTCTAACTAACTTTTCCATTGGAAAATTTCTATTGGATTTCCAATTGCTTTCCGACGGATTGATATTTTTGTTTAATATCTTTTTCTTTTTCCGATGGATCCATGAATGTAATTTATTGGAAATTTTCACTATATTAAAAAATTAAAATTTATTTTTTGATTGAATTTTGTCGAAATTCCATTAGATTTTTTTTTTATCAATTATATCTTTTGAATTTTCCTGTTTTTGGGCACCCGTAACCTGTTGAAAAATTTTGTATACTATAAGACCAAAAAATATATGAAGTAATAAAAATTATTATATATTTCAAAAGATTTTAATTTTATAAATACAAAATTTTATTACAAATAAATCTTCATTACAAAAAAAAAATATAAGAAAATGTATCTTATCTATTGCTTGATGTGCTTGTAGGAGGCCAAATATTTGACTGGCTTGCTTGTGGAAGGGGGCAGGTTTGTACACGACTGATGGTGTGTGTCATCTATGAATAAAAAAATAAATATATATCAAATTTCAATATATATGAAGAATAATATCAACATGATAAATTAATTAATTATATATGTGAACGTAAAAGAACAATTAAAAACTAAAATGAATAAAACGAACAAGTTCAACCAAAACTGATATGCTAGCATAATTCAATTTTCGTCGGAGTATTCAAACTCCTTAGTCTCAACATCTCATCATCACTAGACCCTGTCTGTTCTTTATTGTCATTACTAATGATATCATCCACATGTTGTGCTTATGATCCATTGACATCTTCTAAAGGATGATTATAATTTATTAAATCCTTTATCAAGTCATTTGAATTCACTACATCAACATGCGTTGAAGTATCATTCTGATAAGCATTCTAAAAAATCTTCAGTTCTAATTTGACCTTTAGCCTTTGTTTTTGTACTAGCCAACCAATTGACCTTATCCCTAGTTATTTTAGGATATGGAATATACTAAACTTGATGCACTTGTTGGGCAATTATAAATAGTTCATACTTTCTATACCACCCTTTTTCGTAACTTCAATCATGTGATATTTGGATGCACTATATGAATTCCACTCATAGGAGTTGGATCGAACCACTAGCAAAGGAACAGAACCATCAAGGATGATGATGCTACTGATTAATCAGGATGCATTTTCTTCCTCTTTTTTTCTTTTTCTTTTTATATTTTTTATCATTATTCATATTGGTGTCTCTTATTTTCATTTTATATTCTTGCTTTCTTTGTCATGATAATATAGGCACTTTGAGAGCAAATTACCCATCAAGTTTAGGGGAGCTCTGTGCCTCAGTTCTTAGTTCCTTATTTTTCGTCTAATTTTTTATGATTTTGGTTATGATTATGGTTTTGAAATTGAGTTGATGTCTCACATGTATAAAAATTAATCTTCTTGAATCAATGAAGATTTTACTTCTTTAATTTTGTGTTTGATAGAAAATTATAATTGTGTTATGATTGAATTATATAATTTGATTAAAAGCAATGCTAGGATGGCATCCCCTATTTTTGAGCATTCATTTTCTCAATTTTAGTTATTGTTTTGATTCAGATGGCATTTATGCATGAGTAGTGTGGATAATATTTTAAATTCTAGAATTTGTTTAGTTCCCAATCAAGGCAAAATCTTGGAAAACACTCATGTAAAAGAATTGATTTAGGCCATTTTTGACCCGTTTGAGTCTTTCAAGCCTACCAAATAATATTATGTCCCTAGAGTCCCTTCTTGAGCCTATTTTAAATATTCTTTTTATTTGGCAACCAACTCAACAACTAGCCTAAGCACATGATCTCACCAAATATCTCCCACAATTACTTGTTAGAAGTATTTGAAGAACTTATGAAGATGGCAATAAACAGTATAGCGCCCATGAGTTTGACATCATTGAAAAAATTTGGTATGGATAAGGCTTCATGCACAAAAGGAAAAGAAAAAAAGAAAAAAATATAAAAAAAGTGTAAAGTGGCATGAGCACCCAAAAAAAAAAAAAAAGTATGAGAAGTATTATTCCATAAATTTGGGGAGCACTAAATGACGATGTTGAACAAGTGCTATGGGTATTGAATCAGTATCATGCATATTTTTCCTACCTTTTACCCAAGTCCACATTACAAGCTTCAAAAGTCTTAGTGATTCTTTATTGAATGATTTTACACTATTGGAGATAGAGATGAAAAGAAAACCTATTGAGTGCTAGAGTACATTCTTGTACTTGTACATAAATTAATCCAGATTACCCGTAACTACTTGTACATATACATGGGATTCATTTGAACATTGTATCTATTTATATGTGCATAGGGAAACTAGATCACAATTGTGATTGAATACAAGTATAATTTTGAAGTAGTTATGAGAATAACAAAAAAAAGTGACTTTTTGTATGCATCTTTAGTGTTTATTTGTTTTTCTGAGAGTGTTTTTTGAATCTTTTCTTTATGTTGCTCAAGAGCCAGCAGCGCATTAAGTTTGGGGGTGTATATTAAGTTCTTATTATTATTAATTTTATTATCATATTTAGGACTTAATAACTAATTTTCTTGTTAAAATTTTTTTAATTCCGTTGCTAATTGATGAAAATTTACAATTGCAAAAACACAAGTAAAAAAATTATAAAAATGGACAAATTAGCTCAAGTTGGCGAGAATGTTGATAAAATGACACCTCATGATTTAGTTAAGGATGGGAAAAAAAGTATTTTTATTCATTTGAGTCTTATTCTAATTAGAAGGCTCGATTAATCAATATAAATAAACCTTTCAGACACTTAGTTGGAGAACCAATTTTGATTTTCTATTTTAGAGGTTAGAAGTTTCACAAGAATTTGGGTCTAAAATCTTTTTACTCCCTTATGTTATATGAAATAGGCAATTTAACTCATTGTGAAAAAAAAGGGGGCGAAATGCCCCTTTATGTTTTTAAAATTTGGATCATTGCCCCCTTTCATCTATTTGAGCTAAATTTTATACTAAAATGATGAAAATACCATCTCTATGTAATTACTTTATATCCTTATATTTTTCTTTTTTTATTTAGTCTGAATTAAATAATTTTATATTTATAAAATACATAAGATATTTATATAAATTGAATATTATCTAATATTTATAAAATTATACATACTTAAATATATATATTTATGAAATATATAACATACTTATATAAATTAAATACTATTTAATATTTATACAATTATATATACATACATATATATAAAATTATCAAAACTAAATAATTTAAAATTTATAAAATACATAACATATTTAGGTATATTAAATAATATTTATTATTTATAAAATTATATATACATACATATATATAAAATTATCAAAACTAAATAATTTCATATTTATGAATTATATAACATATTTATATAAATCAAATACTATATATATTTATAAAAAATTATATACATGCATATACATAGAATCAAATATAGATAAAATTATATATATGCATATTGATGCTGCAATGAGCTGAATGGTCCGGAAGTCCGGTGGATTGAGTTG
>JACGDI010005492.1:1151090-1161758 GCA_014898725.1 Jacaranda copaia | reverse complement strand
ATTGAGATAATTAGGCTATTTAACTATGATTTATGAAATTGGAACTTGAGATAAGAAAATTGGACGATTTGAGATGATATGGAATTAAGATGCAGAGTATGCATGTGCTGGTATGAGTTTAATAAAATTGGAAAGTATTATTTTATCAAATGGAAATTATCAAGTTAATTGGAAGAGAAAATCCTAACATTATGAGATTGATATGTAATTAGGAATTGGGATTAATTTTGCATTAACTTATTAACCATTTTAGATCAATAGTGCTGTTTAAGCTTTAAACTATCATGTTAATATGAATGTTCAATAAAATTGGATTATTGATAAAGCATGTTAGTGATGATGGGAGTCAAATGTAGATTTTGACTATATATATTCTTTTGGATAGGTGAAGGAGAAGTGGGTCCTGCAAGATAGTAGGCAGTGATAGCATTTCTAAGACTACGGAGGTGAGGTTTTCTCCCACTTTGGGTTATTTGCTTGTATAAGCTTACTCGTATTTGTTGGAAACAACTATGAGGTTATACCAATCTGGCACTTTTCTCTCTATCTGTTAATTGTGTTGAGCCGCAGTGTCGGTTTTCTATTTCTATACGTACTCGAATTTGTTTGAGATTTGATTTGATATCTGTTATCTATCCTGTACACCTTTGTGAGGGTTATCTGTTTAGTTTGATTCTGATTTCTATTTGTTCTAGCGCCTAGAGCCTCTGTCTGTTATCTGTATTTTTTATATTTGTATGTCTCGTATCTATATAGTTCTGTATTGTACCTATTGCTTTGTTGGCATATCCGTCTATTTTGTTCTGCATTTGCTTCTATCTATTGGCTATCTGATTATCTGTTATCCATTCATTTGGTTATCTATTACATTGTGATTGTTATATGGGAGTAAAGAAATATTAATCCCTATTGTGTGCAAAAGATAAGCAGCAAACCTGTGAGACTTGGTTAGGGAATGGGATGTTAATCCCTAATGTGTGTATGGATAAGTTGTGAACTTGTGAGACCTAATCAAGTAATGAGACATTAATCTCTATTATGTTTATGGATAAACCGTAAATCAATTAAGTAATGGGACATTAATCCCTGCTGTGTGCATAAGATAAGCCGTAAACCTAAAACTAATGATAGGGTGAATTTGATGAGTCTGTCTTATTTTGATCCGTATTTTGATTGTTGTACCCTGCTCGTGGAGCAATAAGGGTAGTTAAGTTTCTTGGTCTAGATTAGGTTGTTGTCCAGGTTGAATGAGCTGTCTGTATTTCCTTTCAACTGTGATTGGTTGAGATGCTTTATACCTTCTGAGCAGGATCGATTGAGATGATATCTGGCCGTTCGAGCTAACAATTACAACCCCGAGCTAGTACCTTCCAATAGCTTGATCATGTTAATCCCTATAAACTTTTCTAACTATCTGTTCTTGATCTGCTTGTATATGATCTATTTCTGTATTTGTTTTTAATTGATAGTTGTTGGGTTGATCTTTTCCCAATAGATTACTATTCTCTATATTATGAATATTTCCCACTAAGTTCTTTGGACTTACCCCCATTTTTTCTATATTTTCTCATATAGGACTGAATGATAGGCTTCGACTTCTGATTGGATCAGTGAGTATAATTTTGTACTAGAACAACCTTGTATATTTGCTTATGGGCCTTATGTATGTTGCACTTTATCTTTAGAGATGATTTGATATATCAGAGACATTAAGGATGTTTTGGGATTGTACATACATGCGTGTTACTCTAAAGAATAGTTTTGATTATGAATATGGCTAATAATGGTATCAATTAAGATGTAAATTCCACTACTTGATTTGTTATAATGTTGAAGGAAATTTTGGGCCTAGTATTCTTGTTATGGGTTTTCATATAAGATTGATCGGAGTGGCGCCTTAGCTTAGGTGCTATCCCAAGAGGGGCGCTACATATAATATATTTATATATATCAAATTACTATATAATATTTATAAAAAATTATGTACACACATATATAAAATCACATATGCATGTATAAATTATGTATATAATTATTTATAATATATTTATATTCATACATATATAATATTTATACATAACTTTCCCTTCCCCACCTCCCACCACACCCCCCAATCCTCTCCCTCCCTCGCCCCGAACCAACTCCTATGGCAGCCCCCAACCAAGTTTTTTAACTTTTTTTTTTTAATTAACACCAAGATAGCCGGCGACCGTTGGCCAGATCTGCCCCCTCTTCCTCCCCCGCAATTAGCTACCATGATTGCCTCAAGCCAAGCTTTTATTATTATTATTTTTTATTTTGTTATATACGATGGCTGCTGGCTGAATCTGGCTAGATCGGCCAGCTAAATTTGGTTGCTAAGGTTGCCATGGTAGATTCCTATACATATATAGATATATTACTAATTATATTTATAATATATATAATATATATACTATTGATAAATATAGTATAATATGTATAATATGTTGTATATATGTATATAAATCTATATATAATTTTTTAAATATTTTTTATAAATATTGATTACTATTTAATTTGAGTAATTTGTTTAAAGAAAAAGATCCAACGGTTGATATAATAAGGGCATAAATATTTACAAAATCATAACTATTCTCATTTTTTGGCGCTTGAACTTCACTTATGGTCTCAGGGGGAGTTATTTTACCTATTTTTAAAAACATAAGGGGGTGTTTCACCCTTTATTTTTTCATAGGGGGTAAACCACCAAATTGATTTTTTTGAGGGGGCTAAAAACACAATTTTCCCAAGAATTTGGTGTTTGAAGGAAGACAAAGTAGAGATTAGATTCTTCTAGGAATAGAGTTTTCTCTTCTCTCTTTGATTTTCTTTTTAATTCTACATTTAGAAGATGTTTCATTTAGTTCGTGTTTTGTTTGACAATTCAATTATGAAATAATTTGTTATTATAGGATTATGATGGATTCTTTCAAATAAATTGATACATCATTTTCTTCCATAAAATTAGTAGTGTTTTGAGCAATTTCTTATATCATGTGCTTTTGTTATTTAGTTGTATGATCAACAGTTAAGCACATCTTTAGCCCCTAGAAGAATCTTAAAAAAGAGGCATTGGTTGATAATCGAAGAGCCTAGATTAATTATTCAAATGGATGAAATTAATTAATTTGGATAGAAATATACCTACTTGCCTTAGGTAGTTAATTAAATGGAACAACCCTATCCTTAATTTAGTTAATTCACATAGGAGTATAGTAAATGAAATAAATAGGGATTTGATTGCGGGTAATTCAGAAGAACCTTGTAGTTGCATGAAACTCAACTAATAATTTGTTATTAGTTTCACAAGGAGAAAATTATATAACCAACCTATTTGATTAATGAAATCATAATTTTAGGCTTCTATATCCTAGTAGAAAACTTAATCAATATGTTTTTCTTATTTTCATTAACTTAAATTTAATTGCTACATAATTGATTTGTTTGAATAAAATAAAAGTGTAATAAATTAATACTTAGTTGCTAAGAATTTAGTTTCTCATGGGTCAATACCCTTCTCATTACTTTATTACTTGTTGTGAGACGCGCATTTGTATGATTCTTTGCAATATTCATTTTGCACACCAACAACACAAGTCATCAGCCCAAGTGTGAGGAAGTCCATCAAGGACTTAATTAGTATAAATATCATTTCTCAAAGTGAAAAAAAAATCTAAATAATCATTAATAAATTTGGGCTCTAATTCCACACAAGCACATTCTAAAAGCAAAAGCCCAACATTACACTAATTTTTGAAAAGGACCTCAACTCAATTTTTATAAAATATCATCTAAGCATTGTCAGTAGGAAATAACAAGGTTCTTGGTAGGAAGGTTGGAGTGAGCCCACGCCCCCTATCATGTCAGGGCTCCCCTTGGTGGCGGCACCCACACTGCCCCTACTTCATGGAAGCGTCCAGCCTTCTGCTGCTAGCTGCCGTCGATTCCCTAAACTCTAACTCTAATTGGTTACATTTCCCAACATCTCGCTCAAAAATTTTGGCATCTCTTTTGAGTTGACACTCCCAAATAATAGACCCAAAAAAGTTAGAGAATTTGAGTTATAGGAAAGGCAAAAATTATCTGAGAACTCATCCTAAATACGTACAGATGCAACTTCCCAAGTCAAAGGATGATCAAACTGCTTAGTCCTTTGGAGGATGCAATATTTCTAGCAAAATGCTACTGTTTGAAGGTGACAAATCCAAAAAAAAAAAAAAATCTCTAAATATTTAATTATTAATTTATTTAAATTATAATGTCAAAATTAAATTAAAGGTTAATTGATTCTTATCTTTGCATAAATGAAAGAAAATGAATTGGTATTGATTCAATTTGAACATTATCAGAGAGGGATCCTAAGTCCGACGGATCATTTCTTTTTCGACGTATGAAATTTGGATAGCATCAAGTCGATAATTAGGAAATGTTGAATTAAATTATTTGCACTTATTTCAATAAAGGAAGCACGGGTTAGTTGAAAGTAAGGGGACTTGATGATATGATAAAATATGATCTTAAAGCCAAAAAAAGTAAAAAGTAAACAAGAGACCTAAATATATATATATATATATATATATATATAAAAGTAAATAATGAGGCCAATGAGCCCAACAACTTAAGTCCATCAAAATGGGCTTCCTAATCCTAGTGGACCAAAACCTATTAAGGACATAATTAGTATATATATCAACTTTGAAATTCAAAAAAAAATTTAAGCGATCATTGACAAACTTGACCTCTCATTTTATACAAGTGTTATTGGAGTTGAAGTCCAGCGTTAAACTGATTTTTGGAAAGGACTTCAACTCTATTTTTATGCAATATCAATTACCAACACTTGAAATGTTTTGTTCTATTCGAAACTTTATTTTTTTTTTTCATTGAGAATATTAAATCTTGATTAACTTAGTTGTGAATTTCAATCATTCATGTGAATGCCAATAGTTATATGCAACAACTAACTTAATTTTATTGTTTAAATTTCATATAAAGTATTTAGACCTAACTTGAACAATTTGAATAGTTGAAATAAAAATATTTAAGAAATACTCTCCACTTATGTGCTATATTTGGATAAATTGCATTTTTGGTCCCATAAGTTAGAGCCATTTGGATTTTGGTCACATTCTTTATGACTTTTGCACATTGCATCCCATAAGTGCATTTTTTTTTTTTTGCAATTTGAGGACTCAAAAGAGCTTTCTGTCCTAAATTAATGGAGCAGTCACGTGCCACTCATGTGGCCATTAAATTATTGCTTTTTTGGTGCCATAAGTTAGGCCGTTTGTATTTTTAGTCCCAACGATAACCCCAATAATTTTTTTTTGAAGTTTTAACAACTTTTCTTAATTACATTCAACATATTAAGCAACCCAAGTATCATTTGTCTTGTTCTTTGGTCTTTTCAAGCAAAGAAACCAAATTATTATTCATGGAAGCACAACCATGATATCTTCTATTTGGATTCTCATTTGTCCACGAGGTTTTTAATGAAAATAGTGAGTCACAAAAATAAATGGCACCTTCACTTGCAGCTATTTTTCTTTCTTCTTTTGCAAACATTTATTGGAGCTATCGTTGGGACCAAAAATGCAAACGGGCCCAACTTATAGGATCAAAAAACAACAATTTAATGGCCACATGAGTAGCACATGACTGCTCTTTTAATTATTGGATGAAAAACCTTTTTGAGTTTTCAAATGGAAAAAAAAAAGTTCTTATGGGATGTAATGTGCGAAAGTCATAAAAAATAGGACAAAAATCCAAATAGGTCTAATTTATGGGACCAAAAATGCAATTAAACCACTATATTTTAAATCATATCGTTAGGAAATCAAAAGATCTTACTACTTAGGGTGGAAATGTAATTAAAAGGGTAATTGACTAAATTTAATTATTTAAACAAATTAATAAGTTTATTCAATTTATAAGATGTTTTTGAAGTTAATTTATAAGATGTTAAATCTTATTTAAAACTAATTCTTAAGTTGTTTTTGGATAAAATAATATTTTGAAACTCATAATATACGAATAGTAATAATTATAAGAATAAAATAAAGGAGTTTATCAATATATTAAAAAAAAGTTAAGCCTTTTATTTTTACTTTTTCTAAAAAGAGTTTATTTTAATAGCTATATCCTACCATTTTATGTTGATACATATATATAATTTTCTTTAAGAACAATTTGTGGCAATATTCTCTGGTTAGTAATGGAAACTTAATTCTGTTGCTCCGGCCTCTCCTAACTCCCATTATTGCTCCTCCCTCTTACGTACATGGACACTCCAGTCACCACTATATAATTCTTGGTCTCTTGTATGCCACCGCATTCCAATTGCAGTCGAGCAAATAATTCATAGGGCCAAATCAAGGACAATTGTACTAAAGCTCATTATAAATGAATGTCCTTCAGGGCTTAAAAAAGCTATGTCCTAGTGCACTTTAGATCCTCTTCCATTCACCCTGTTTTAATACTGATGTTCCAATGCAGTCAATGTAACATAAATTAAAGGCTCGAGAAGGACAGTACTCTTGGACGTGAAGGATTTTTTAATTAGTCATAATGTTAGAACTTATTCTTAATACATATATATATATATTATATATATATAAGAGAACAATTATACATGAAGAATCTATATAAGAAAAAAATTTCTCCGAATGAGATTTTCCTAAATATCCATACTACATGATACGTCCACGTCAACGTCAAGGGAGAAAACACTGAAACCATCATGATTGGCGACATTAATATTGTCTCCATCGGGCAACCTTGGCTCCACAGGGTGCTGGACTTTCTCGTCGGGAATTGAAAACGAGGTTCTATGCTGCCCATTTTCAGTTGTTTCAAGCAATTTGCTCCACCACAGAATGCATTCATCTTCTTCTTCTCGTGATGATATTGATGTCTGCTGCTTCTTGTTATTACCGAGATTTTCGTTATTGTTTTGTTGGTCATGAGTTCTAAATGATCTTTCCCTCAGCAAATGAGGCTCTGGGCGTAATACGGAGAAATGAGCTCGGGGTCTTATGATGTTTCTCTCACTACTGAATTTTTTCTGCGTTATCTTCTTCTGAATGTGGGTGTTCCAGAAGTTTTTCACATCATTTGCTGTTCTTCCAGGAAGTCTACCAGCTATTAGCGACCATCTGAAATAAACATTATTATAAAGTTTATCCAAAAGAAAAAGAACACCATTAATTATCGATCAGAAGAACATGAAAAAAAATTTTAAAAAATTGAAAGAACATGAAAGGAGTTACGTAGTTACAAAAGTGGGTGAGTGGTGAAAGCCGCTTGTTCGCGAATTTATATTATTAATAAAGTATTTAATTTATTTTTCATATATTTTTATATGATGTATTTAAAATAGTCTCATTTTTTTTTTAATTTTTAACAATATACAAACCACACAATTCACGTATTCTATATTCATAATTATCATTTTATCTTAATATTTTGTTATTTATATAAAAACTCAAATTAATATCAAATGCTATTAAAAATTAATATTATATTAAAAGATAAATTATTTACTTTATACTTTGATATAAAAATTTTAACACATGCCTCCAAATTGCTAGTTTCGATAAAGATAATGACCAAGAAGAAAACACTGTATCCACTGGGATAATAATGTATGCCACATATATGCGTGGAACATACATGTGTTGTGAAAAAACCTTGGCCTTGTTTGGTTGCATTCACCCACAAATAGATAAAGACGAACTCAAATCTTTATTACTCAATCAATCCATTAGCAAAAATTCTGCTATCAATCGTCTCATATGTTGGAAATAAATTTTAAAATTTTCTCAATTATTTATCTATTTTCAATATTTTATTTTATTTAATGTGCTTATTTAGTTTTCTGTTTATTTAAATGATATAGGATAACCCAATATGCCCAACAGGCACAACATCAAGTGAGATAGCTCAAGAGACCCAACATCAAGTCTGTTTAGTCGACCTGTATCGACCTCACTCGGCAGGGTCCGCGGTCGACCTGCATCGACCATAGGACCACTCTAGATGTTCTAACAGTCAGGTCTGGTCGACATGTATCAACTTCAAGACCTACTCCAGCGTTTACTCAGATTTCTATTGCATTTATTAGTCTGACAGGTAGCATGCCTCCACATTAATGATGCGTGACAATCAGTATAGTTGCTGCCACGAACCCTACTACTAACTCTGCCAACCCTGCCATCACCCTTGGTAGAGAGGCACCTCTAGAGGTACTATTCATCTGGAAAAATAGGAGATTTAGCCACTTGGAACAGTATCGGGATCTGGACATGAAATGACCATCAACACCATAGCAAAGACAAAAGTCAATACACTTGATTAGGGCACCATGGTCAAGTTATGCCTGGAGAAGGCTATAAATACTTCATATTCAACCACGCTCAAGGTAATGCCCAATATGCCATAAGCCTTATATACTTTTAGTATTCTGTTCGATATCTATATCTCGACTAGAACTAACTTGAGCGTTGGAGTGCCCTCGGCTAATTTAACATGTGTTGTGATTGCAAATCTCAGACCTCAAGAGATATTTAACTTTGAGTGCTCGACCACCCTGGTTGAATTCATCCCAAACATTACCCTTTTCACTATAAGCAACTTTCAGCCGCATCAATTTTGGCGCCGTTTGTGGGAAGCTATTGAGATTGCAGCGAGAAAAATGGTAAACACACACAGAGTAGCATTCGGAAGGGAGGAGAATAAGAGGTCCACTTCCCCGCTTCCCCCTAACCCCTAGCAAGGTACACACACTCTGGGTACTAGCGCCTCTCAGGAGCAGATGGTGACACTCACCATGCCCCAGTTGATGCAATTGATAAGTGAGCAGATTTCAGCTCAAATAGCAGCCCAGCTATTTGTCGCTTTGAACAGGCATACTATAGTGCCCGCTCCCACCTCCAGTGCAACTCCGCAGCTACCCCCGCTAGAAAATAGGTCTCCTAAGAACAGTCGCAGTCTCTGAGAGTCTAGGTAGCCGCTCGCCAGGTGTGAGATTAGTCCCAAATGCTCGTAGGAAGAAAGAAGAAGGCCAGAAATACGGGAAGCGACAGTTTAGTCGATAGATCACGTCAGACTTAATCGAGCCATGCAGCGCGATAAGGTTGAACACTCTAGGCGTGACTACTGTGAAGAAAGAAGAGAGTCTGCAGACTTTGCACCTTGGCCCTTTTGAGCCCCACACTGATAAGGCCGAGCGTATTAGACCAGATCTTGACCTCAATGCCACTCAGGCAGATCAGGACAAATGAGAAGAAGTATCCCATCAAGTCTAGCAGCTGAATAAGTGCCTCGATGAGATTTCAAGGAGAAATATTGACAGAGCACCAAACTTGGATGTTTCTCAAAGATCTCATTGGGAGAGAGGGTCCCCATTCATTCAGGATATCATCAACGAGTGCATCGCCATTGATGCCAAAGTCCAATAGGCCTGCCGAGGTATGATGGCTCTACCGACCCTAATGAGCATTTCATGCAGTTTGAGCACATATGGCAGCTACATGGACATAATGAATATATCCATGCCTAGATGTTGGTGACCACCTTCTAAAGCATCTTATTGAACTGGTTCATGAAGATTGAACCATCATCAATTTATTCCTATGACCAATTGTGTGACAAGTTCTTGCACCAGTTTGCTAGCAAAAGAAAGACAAAGCTCCCCCATACCCATCTCCACACTGTCAAGCAAGACGAGGGGGAGTCCCTCCATGATTTCTTCACTAGATTTAAGACAGAGGTCCTGAAAATAGATAACCCTAGGATTGAGTTCTTGATTGATGTGCTGTTCCTAGGGCTCAGACATAAAAAATGCACCAATGCATTGGTGCGAGAACGGCCTAGGTTGATGGAGGAGCTACTTGACCTGGCATAAAAGTACATGACACAAGAGGAAATGAATAGGCTCAAGTTTGGATCCATCGAAGTTGAGAAGAAAAAGAAGGAGAGAGATGACCAGAAACATAAGTGAGGTCGATCTCCAATCAAGCGTTCCATGACTATACGCCATTGAACATCCCGAGAAAGGAGGTCCTTTATACCATCCAGCATGATAACCTCCTTAAAAAGCCCATAAAGTTGATGGAGAATGAAGCCATGAAGAAATTAAAGAAATACTGCCACTTCCACAAATAGAAGGGGCACGACACGGATGAGTGCTTCAATCTCCAAGAAGAGATCAAGAGATTGATTAGGCAGGGCCACCTCCAAAAATATATAGCCATGGATGCTCAGATTGAAGGGGGCAAAATCGACCGAACTCCCCATAGAGAAAGATTAGTTAGCCTTAAGAGAGAAGATAGAGGAAAAAGGCCCGCCTAGGAGGATCGCCCACCCATTAGAGGGGTGATCGACATGATTGCAGGAGGTCCCACTGAGGGGACTCTAAGTTCGCTCGAAGGCAAATATAGAGGAGGTTCAAGTCCAATAAAACTTTGCCTATTGACTTAACTTTTCACCCACAATGAGCATAGAACCCATTTCGTTTATCAATGCCAACCTAGCCTACCTTGAGGGCAAGAATGTCAATCACAAGATAGATTGTCTAATGGTCCTCTCTATGGAGATTGCAAAATTTGAGGTGCACAAGGTTCTAATCGACAATGACAGTTCGGCGAA
>JACGDI010005492.1:1130736-1146411 GCA_014898725.1 Jacaranda copaia | reverse complement strand
CCACCAGCCCCTTGGAATGGTAAGAACCCCCGATCCCAAACATAAAAGAAATAATTTTTCCACTCTTGCCCATACGAAGAGGCAGGGGACACAAAAACTTCCATCGGGGTCAAGCAGTCAGGTAATAGAAACTAGACTCTTTGGTGCTACCCAACTTTCGGGATATGGATAGGTGGAATAAAATTGAGAAATTAGCAAAGAACGCAGGCTGGTGGTATAAGTGCATTAGCAGGGCAAAATTATATAGTATGGCGAAACAGTTTGGGAGTAATTGGGTGATGCAGACTTCTAGACCAAGTAAAAGGTCGACTATTAGTTAGGCAAGCAAAAATCTAAGGCAGTATTTTAAACCTTTCTCAAACACAGTTATAAACCCTCGGGGAGATCGATATATCTTACCCTGAGTCCCTGGCGCTATCAGTTCATACTCATGAAGGATGTGGTATACTGCCCTAATATAGACTAAGTTAGTAGTAGTTATTTTAAAGGATATTTCAGTGTAGTAGATGGGGGTAAACAATCAATCTTGGGTTGTAGGCACATCACTAGGGCCATGTTGGTACCTATGGGATGTTCCAACTCAATGCATACCCTTATTGCCATACTTGTGTTGCAATTTCAAAGAGAATGTTGAAGTTAGAGGATTTTGTTGATGATTTTTACAAGAAAGAGATTCATTTAAAAGTGTATGAGCATATGATACATGGAGTACCTGAGCCTAGGGACTACATCAAGGTAGATTTTGTGCCACTTATGCCTCCTCAAACTAAAAGAAAGCTTGGAAGGCCAACGAAGTTAGATAAGGAAGAGGGGTCCAGATGCGTTACATAGGAGCACATCAATAAGAACGGGCTTCACACACACTTTTAAAAACTATATTCAAAGAGGTCATAATAAAGGCACTTGCTAGAACCCCACTCATCCCAAGTTAAAATTTTATAAGGTAATCAAACTAGTATTCAAATCACTTGAATTGATTTTCTATACTTATATTATGACATGGTTTTCATTTGCTTTCATGCTATAAGAAGCCCAACTAGTGTATAGCCTCAAATGGACATGGATTCTAAAGTGAGCCAAGTCATAAAAGATGCCCATCTTATTTTAAAATCTATAATTAGATCACTTATATTATTTTGGCTCGAGCTACTGGAACAACCCTAACATCGCTCGAGCTACTGGAACTACTCGAGCTAGTTCTATCACTCATGGATGAACTCAATTCACTCCTATGGGATGTTTCAGATATACTCTTCGCCCCAGTCTCCCTCTTATGGGTCACACTCTCTAACCTAGTGTTATCAGAATCTAAACTGGTAGACATGCTTCTACAAATAAAAGGTAGAAAAGAACAAGAACAGTAAAGGCACTTACAATGAAAATATCAAAAAGGCAAAGCATACAAGAGCTTGAAAGGCTTCAAAGATAATAATTCGACCAGAAGTATTAGCAGCAAAAGTATAAATAGAGTCAGTTATCCTACTATTTATAGGCATTCACACGCTGGAATCCAAGTAACTGTTATAATGATTGTTTGCCCCAGCATGCTTCATATTCTACTTATTAATAGGCATATTAAATGCAAAGAAATCACTTCAAACCTTAGTCGGTAGTTTAAAACCCTGGTTGAGGATGCAAAAACCCGAGTTGAGGACTCAAAAACCCTAATCGAGCATGGTAACTGCCATAACTAAATGCAAATCCCTTGTTTCTTCTCGTCGACAAGCTCGATCAGGACTGTGAGTTGGGGGGACACATGATATAGGATAACCTAGTAGGCCTAATAGGCCCAACATCAAGTGAGATAGCCTAGGAGGCCCAACATCAAGTTTGTTTGGTTGACCTGTATCGACCTCACTCGACAGGGTCCGTGGTCGATCCATATTGACCTCAGGACCACTCTTGTTGTTCTAACAGTCAAGTCTGGTCGACATGTATCGACCTCAAGACCTACACCGGCATTGACTTAGATCTTTACAGCATTTATTAGTCTGACGGCAGCATGCCTCTATATTAATGATGCGTGACAATCGGTACAGTTATTGCCACTGACCCTGCTACCAACTTTGCCAACCCTACCACCATCTTTGGCAGAGAGGCGCCTCTAGAGGTACTATTCATCTGGAAAAATAGAAAATTCAGCTACCTGGAATAGTACTAAGATTTGGACATGGAATGACCATCAATCCCCTGGCAAAGACAAAAGTCAGTACACCTGTTAAGGGCATCATGGTCTAATCACGTCTGGAGAAGTCTATAAATACCCTATATTCAACCACGCTTAAGGTAATGCCCAATACACCATAAGCCTTATATACTTTCAGTATTCTATTCGATCTCTATATCTCGACTAAAACTAACTTGAGCGTCGGAGTGCCTTTGCCAAGGGCTCCTCGGCTAGTTTAACGTGTGTTGTGGTTGTAGATATTAGATCTCAAGAGATATACAACTTTGAGTGCTTGACCTCCTTGGTCGAATTCATCCCAAATACTACCCTTTTCACTATAAGTGACTTTCAACTGCATCATTAAGATTCATGGCCTAGTTATTATATCAATTTTATTATGATTTTATGGTATTTGATCATTTTGTTGTAAATAGGCTAGACTATTAAATTATTCATAATAGTGATATCTTTTTATCCATTTAAAGGGAAACTAACTTTTCATTTGACATATTGAGTTGGTGAGTTTTAGAGTCTTTCATTTTATTCTCTCAGAAGAATTTTTGTGTTTTGATAATGTGACTATGGACTAATTCCTACTCTCCTCATGGTCATGTAAATAGGATGAGTCACTAGTGTAAGCTAATGATGTTTTATTTTAGGGTCATGATCAACTATCAGAATCTACACGTAGAGAGACAATCATAACTTTAGGATAGTAACAATTGTCGTAACTCTTCATTAAACCAATTTCAATTTCATTAATATTTTATGTGGTTCGGTTTATTCTTTTATGCATTTTTACTTTTATAAAATTATGTATAGTGTTACAAAAATTATATTTATTTTATTTTTATATTTTGACACAAATCACATAATATCCACATCATCATCCTCTATGTATCTTGATTTGACACTCATGCTATGTTACTGATTTTGCAACAAGCAATAGCTATTTAATATCTTGTTTATGCTTCTTATTCTTTTCTTTGTGCACCTTTGCATTGATCACTGGAAACTCATAGCATGTATGCAATTTGATTTATTGAAAATCCCTCTAGATAGTTACACAAAGAACCTTTGAGGCGCTGCTTTGTTGCATTTCAATTAATGTTTTGAAATTGCATATTCAAGGGCATTCATTCACCTAATCTTTTCAAGTTTCATTTATTATTGTTGTTTAGGCATATGCATATACCCGAGCATTCACCAAAAGATAATTTAATTTTTTGAGCAAACAATTCTAGTGGCATGCCGAGTGGGATATGTTACTGATCGAGTTTTAAGTTTCTTTAGGGATTTGTGTATTTTACAATCTTTTTGTTTTGTTTTTGTATTTTACCTAAACATCACAAGGATAGAAGAATAGAAAAATTAAAAAAATCACAAAAAAAAATCTTGCCAATGATGAGAAAAGAGGAGTGCCTTCAACAATTATTTATCGCGCTAGATATTGATGTGGTAGAACCACAGAAATAGAAGGCCAATACGGCAGCTATTGATGAGTCAATTGAAGTCGAGATTGTGAAATTGATAAGCTCAAGAAAACACCCTTGTGATCACAAGATCAACAAATATTGCAAAGTCATAAAGAACACTCTCAGTGCTTTAACCTAAGGAGACATCCATGATCTACATAAAGAGATGAAAAATCCTCTAAGAAAGTGGTATAGATGACATAAAAAAGAACAAAAGAAACAACCACTTAAATTCACGAGACAAGCTTTTGAGATGATACTACCCTAACTCGAGAAGAATTCGAAGGACTGAACTACCTCCAATAAGGTATTATATAATCTAAGATTGGAACTAATGCTAACATACTAGTTGATGTGGTTAGGCAAGAAATTAGGCAAATCACCACTAATAGGGCCAAGAATCTCGCCTCCCTTTATGGAAAAACTCAAGTAAGGCAAAAATCAACCAAAGAAGGCTCCCATTCAATATCACTTGTGTCATAAAAGGAGATCAAGTGGATGCCTCTTTTCAATTAGCGGACAAGGTAAACTAATTTATGAATCTAATTAACAATATTCTTATTGGAATAAAAGACTTAGGATCCAAATACTAGGGCACACCAAATTAATTAAGATGACCAACATCAGGGTAGGACTAACCCAAACCAATGCAGATAGCAACAAGACGCCCCGTAGTTTTCAATTGTGAGGTTGAGCAATACTGCTACAAAACTTATCTCAAAAGAAGAGATCTACTACCATCAATTATTCTCGTCCTTATTCCCTTGAGGTCAACCTCATTCCTTGCGCACCTGGTTACAAGGTACCAATCTTCATATAATTTTCTTAGGAGTTAGGATGATTCACAATCCATGTAGAGAATATTGCTAAGTTCACCATACAATGTAGGGAGGTCAGTATGGACATTTATTTGAAAAGCATCTTTTTCCTAATTTATTAAGAGAAAAATGCAAAAATGGTCCTATAAGTATACTCTACCGGCAAATTTGAATTTTATCTTTCTGAGTCGCAATTTTGAAATACTAACTTTTAAATTTTAGCAATTTGAGGATAAGTTCAGCCCAATTTATATTTGTTATCAATCCATTCCGATGTGGCAACTGACTAGGCGCAACATCAATCCAAATATTTTTTTCTTTCTTATGTGGCTTGTTATGTGGCAATTTAAATTGCCATTTCAAAAAAAAATAAAAAAAAAGCAACCAAAAAAAATTAAAAAACATATATAATATAATGTATTATACATATAGTATAAAACATACATGTATAATATGTAATATATATGCAATGAAACCCCATCCCAACCCCTCTGCCCAGAATATTCTCCCCAACAACCCCCAGCCCCAGCCCTGCCCACCAACTGCTATGGCAGCCATGGCTGCTGGTGGACTGGCAGCTCAACTGCCATGGTAGCCAGCCCTCTAAACGGCTGCTGGTCTGCAGGCAGCTTAGCTGCCAAAGGCGAAAAAAAGAAAAAATGAAATGAAAATAGCGACCGCACTGTTGGAAGAAAAAAAGCGACCGGCAGCCGCCATGACAGTGGGCGGATCTGGCCAGACCTAGATCGGGCCACTATGTGCAGTTGCCATGGCAGCCACGGCCATGGCTGCTATGGCAACCTGCTTGGGTATAGGGAAGAGGGGTGGGGTTGGGGGAGGATTTTATAATATATATATGATATATAATTATATATATATGTATATATATTATGATAAATTTATATAAAGTATCAGTAAAAAATGTATATACACTTTTATAAATAATAAATATTATTTAATTTGAAAATGAAGAAAATTTATATATATAAATTATATGTATAAATAAATTATATGTTTATATGTATAGATGAAGAATATATATATATATATTATATGTATTGTTATTTTTGTGGTGAAAAATATACATGTTTACATTTAAAGATATTCATATACTTTATATGCTATAAATAAAAAATATGTTATATTTTTATAAATCTTAAAAGTATTGTTTGAAAATGAAAAAAAATTATATATATTATGTATAAATAAAATATGTGTTTATATGCATAAATAAAATATATGCATAAATGAAGAAAATTTATATATATATATTTATGTGGTATTTATTTTTTTTTGGCGAAAGAAATATATGTTTATATTTATAGATGAACATATATTTTATATGTAACAATAAATAAAAATATATATTATATTTTTATAAATCTTAAAAATATTGTTTAATTTTAAAAGAAGGAAAGAAAATATATATATGATATGTATAAATAAATAATACATAATATATTTATAGATAAATTTATATATGTACATAAATTATATAAGTGTAAATAAAAACTATATTATATATACTTTTTTAAATATTAGGCATTATTTAATTTAGAATCAATAAAAGAATTTATGTATTATATATAAATAAAATTATATATAATTAAGCATAAACTTATTTATGTATACATATTATATATAAATTATATTTTCGGATTTTTTATTTTTAAATTAATAAATAAATCCACAAAATTTATTTAATTTTAGATATGTTTACTATTTTACTATTATTAAATATTTTAACATAATATTATTAAAACTATTTGGCCTAAAGTGATAAATTATATTTTAAAAAAATTTTAGATGATAAATTCGTATGAAATAAAATTTATAAATTTGAAGGATATTTGATATTTTAAATTCTAATGTGCAAGTTTTAAAAAAATAATTTTAGGACTCACTTCATTTAATTCGATAATTTAACAAGTGGGATATATGTGTATGTGTGTTTATATATGTGAATATATATGCATATAAGTATATAAATATTTTTCAAGATTTATCTATTTTTTTTACCTTTTTGCTTTTTTCATTTTTTATGTACTTATTTTTTGATTTTTTGGGCAAAAGTTCCTTTTCTTTTTATCTAGTGTAATGCATGGCAAGGAGGGGTGCCATGCCAGATGCCACGTAGGAGAGAGGATGTGAAGTGGCGCCATGCGGCGCCAAATCAGCTGCCACGTGGATCAGGCCAGTGACAAATGTAAATTGGGTTGAAATTGTCCTCAAATTGCCAAAATTCAAAAGCTAATATTCCAAAATTGTGGCTCGAAAAGATAAAATCTAAATTTGCCAGTAGAATATACTTATAGGACTATTTTTGCATTTTTCCTCTTATTAACTTATGAAATATCTCTTTAGTTAAGGGAGCTAAAGCTAGGCTTAGTATCAGACTGGTCAATCATGAAATCTTTTTCATTGCTACTTCCTGCATGTTCTCTTGAAAGTTTCTATCTCCAAGTTGATAAGTATACGGTAGCTTTCAGAAGAACAGACGGAGTACATGGAAAAATTCATCAAAGCTAGCCATTTTTGTCCCATTACCTTATTAAAAAATATCTATATTGGTATAGTCTAGGGGCTAATGCACTTCATGCTAAAAAAATGTTGGGGGAAAAATTGGAGTTCGAATATCATTTAATATAGACCACAACAAAATATGAAAAATATCTGAGAGGAGAACAATAGGATGAGTGTAAGCAATGGCATATATTGCTAGGTTGGGATGGCAATTTATAGACCAATTTGGGTAACAACTCAATAGAATTTGCTAAGAACAAAATTGGGCTAGCAAAAATAAATTGCGAGAAAAATAGCATTTATCAGGTCTTAGTTAGACAACGACACCACAACCCCACATCAAGGTTCCACCTAGTATTGTAAAATGACTAGAATTTGAGTCCAATTCTACGAAAAAATATTTCTTTGATATATCTAAAACTGAGGCCATTGTTGAACAGCTGTTGGTTGATCACAGAATTAAATTTTCCAGGAATCACCAACCACCATCAGCTATTGAAAGAAGATATTATAGCAAGTTTCGTAGTTTCGGACTTACTCAACCAATAATTATCTTGCTTTTAGATTGGTGATAAAAAACTGCCTTAATACCAAAATGCTCAAGTTCTTACCCAACCAATGGATGAAGCTCTAGTAGGTATCAACAAAGACCAATTCCAACATAAACAAAAAGAAGCCAACAACCACCTATACACTTAAACCTTTGCAAGCCTTTCCCTACCAGGATAGCTATTGTTACATTCATGATGACCATATGTATATATAAGCTTTTTATACCTTGGACTAATGCTGTGACAGGATTCTATATCACTAGATATGTCTGCCATATCTTGTTGAAGTATTGGGGGCCAGGATTCATCATACAATAGGCCTAAGTTGAAACATCTTTCAGCAAAATGAAAAGTCAACTCACCTTGAGCAAGAGAGGAGATAATTTAAAAAGTTGAGACATGTGACAACTCTCACCGTGCAGCGAAAGTTATTTTGATTATGAGATAAATAGTACCAAGTAAGTGAAGCGATCGACCGAGGTGCTTGAAAGTTGGTGGGTCCCTGTAAGATACCAAAGTTTCCTAATGCAAAGCAGTTGAGCAACATGATCAAGAATCAGTATTGTAGGTACTTAAGCAATGAAAAGAGTTTGAACACTACAAAAACAATTAATGTTGATCTACTTCGATTGGGGCAAGAACTTGTCTGAGTCATGGCAGACCCAGCAGGGCACTAGGGATGTAAATGACTTGGAATCCAAGACCGAGATAAACCCACTGGATGTATTTCGTTGCCCCATTGAAGGAGTTAGCTAAGAAAATTAACGTGTTTGGATAAAAGATCGAGGAAAGCAATTAGGAGACTATTCCAACATAACATAAATGGCATGCAATATTTTGTGATCCATGTCTCACTCTTTTGGAGCTCGCATTACCTAAACAAACATTCTAGGAGATAAGATTGCAGTGTGAGATGAAAGCAAGCCGATCACCTACTTCATTGAGAAAGTAATAGAAAAATCCTTTAGCCAAAGACATCTTGGTCAAGGAGGGCCATAGCATAGCTTAGATCATGGCCATGGTCAACAAACTATAGCTACATATCTTGAAACTGTGAAATTGCTATACATAGCAAGCCATCTTGATAGCAAGCTCATGAAAGGGTAATGTTGATAAAGGGTCAACTGTCAACATCATGCTGCTTCCAACAAGAAAGATTAGGATAATTGAGGCTGACTAGATAAAGACCCATATCATGTTATCTAGCTTCACGGGCGGCATGGTGGACATGCTAGAAATTCTTTTAGTAGAGGCCACGACTGGGAGCAAGACAATCACTCCATTTTCTTGATGAACACTAATGCCTCTTGTAGCATACTTTTAGAAAATGATTGGCGACATTTTTCTCTACATATTTTCTTGATCCTTCTGGATAACCTTGACGAAGAGCTAGAAGTTGTGTGTCTAGAGTCAAAATCATTCGTGGTCAGATCAATGCAATCGAGGTCATGCATTATCTAGAGAATATTAGCCTCTATCCATTTTTTGGGCAAGACGTTAGCTCATCAAATCATCGCTCCAACTTTAAGTATGCTTCAAAGAGAAACCAATAAGTCTTGGAATGCTTAGAAAAGACCATTGGGTGAACTTATTAATGTTTAGCAATGATTAATATATGGAAGTCAAATATTGTATTTAGTCACAATGGCCTCCTAATTTCCCCATCAGCTAATAAAATCTTGACTTTTAATTGCCAGTAAAGAATTATTCTACTTATTATGCTAATTCTATTTACATCATTTCTAAACAAGATCATATTCTTTGTCTTACGTATGAGATCCAATTAAGCAAATTGAGAAATGAGCCAGCAAAGCTCGATGATTTAAGGTATAAGTCCAAGATCACATCATCAAGATAGATATAAGGACGAGAATGATCATAGACCTATTTACATTAATGCTCTTCTTAGTGAAGAGGACAAGCAGGATCCTATTAAGCTTTTATGGCTATACAAGGACTACTCATATGCAACTATGAGCCTTAGCCCACAACTCATAAAACATAGAATTCCTCTCCTATCAGGAGTCAAACTGCACAAGCAACCTATCAGGTTGATGTCTGGAGAAATTTTTCAACTCTCACAAGAGAAATAGAGTAGTTGGTTAAGGTTAGCTTCATTCGAATGGGTATGCAATGTGGTTCAAGTGATCCACATGCCAATAGTCGATGCTAATCAATTGCAAGGTCGGTATCACGCTTCTTACCTCTGTCGGTAGAAATGTAAGCCATACAAAATATTCATGGCTAAAGAAGATGTACATAAGCGTTTCCTCCATTGATCGAGGGGCATTAGTACTTTCCAGTGGAAGGTAGTGCCATTTAATTTGAAAAAGGATGGGCAACTTCTCAAAATACCAAGAGTTGCATTTATGATTATATTAAGGATTTCATTAGAGTTTTTATCGATGATGTGGTTACTTAATATAGAAATTTCATGGATATGGAAGCGCCTAAGAAAGGTTTTTGAGCGAATGCAAAAGCACCAGTAGAAATCAAACCCCCTTAAATGCATGTTTCCCATTGTCGTAGCCCACTTCTTAGGTTTCTTAGTCCAAAAAGATATTGAGGCGGGTGAAACAAAGCCAAATCATTATTATTAGTCAAGCCCCCACCTCAGAGAAAGAGTTGGAAGTGGTTCTTGAAAAAGGTAATTTTCCTTAGTAGGCTTGTGTCTAACTTGGCACACAAAATAAAAATATTCTACTCATAAAGGAGAAATATGAATTTACTTGAAACAAGGAACATGACCAAGCTAGTTTTCATGGACATAAAAGGATCCCTTATTAATTCTCTAGTCATTATGACACCCCGAAAAGAGGATTTTCTTAAGTTGTACATCTCAGCCACAAAATGATAATGAAAGTCATGAGATGGCTATGTACTCTCTGAGCAGACACCTAAGAAAAATAGAAAAAAGATATCACTCTATTAAAAAGCTTCACTTAACCCTGTATTACGCTTTTGTGAAGCTAAGATATTACATACCCCATAGTAATAAGAAATATTGTCTTAAAGTATCATTATTGGAAGATAGTGACACATAATAGGGAATGACTACAAAAAAATTTAACACTAATCATAATGATAATTTTTATCATTAATTATTAACAATGAAATTTTAAACATAATTTTTATTATTATTAAATTTATAAAAATCAATATTGTACAAAAATATATTTTTGGCCAGTTAGTATATGGAATTGGTGACAATGTATCTATTATTAATTATAAATATAGTTTCAATTTCCCACCTCTTATCTAAATCATCATCACATTACCTCCCTCTTCGTCTCACAATCACAAGCCTTCTAAATTTTCGTTGTTAAGAAATTCAAATTGAATACATTAATTAATTATTTTATCTTCAATTTAAAAGAATAAAAAGCTATAATTTATTAAATGACCTCAATAATGTCTAGCAGTATCATTAAATTTGTGTGTATAATTTGTGAATTTTTGATAAGTTACACATGGAAACTTAATTGATTTTATTATTTATCCAACAATTAAAGTTTTCAATTTATTTTTAAATGTTAATATTTTTTTAATTTTGACTATACAAATATAATCTTATAAATAAAATTTTTAAGAACCATTATTTAGAAAATATTACAAATTTTAAAAATATCATATGAAAACTTAGTTCTTGTGTCAAGCTCCATAGTAACTTTTGTTTTGATCAAATTTCCATTCCATTCTCTAATTAGGATTCCAATTTTGTTAGAATTTGTCTCATCAAAAGTCAAAGATTAATAGGATTTGGTATCTTAGTTAGTTGAGATTGGTATTGTAGTTTGGTCAGGATTTGGTTTGATCATTAGATATTAAATTTGACCATAACAATGTTTTAATTATTATCCTATCTTATTACTCCTATAAATAGGATGTTCCTTAGTTATTTAGAACAACCACTTTGGTAAACTCATTGAGATACTTTGGAAATTACTGATTGCTCCTTTTTCAAAATAGTAATAAAAATCCTACCACCTATGGTCCATAAATGTTGTCTGAATATGAGTTATTCGTGTAAATTCTTGTGTTGTTTATTTCATATTCTCAATTTATGTTGCTATTTTCCTAAAAAAAAATGGCATCAGACTAATCATTAGTTGATATCTGATCTTGGGAGTGGCGCTACAAATATTGTTCATAAACACAATTCAGAAGTTTGATTGGAAGGCCAGTTTTTGTTTTGAAGAACAAGAATAACGATCTTAACCATATGCAATTGGTAGATGCCATGTTGGGGAAAGAAAGAATATAGGCTGGTCTAATGCAAAAGTCGTCAACATTTATGCAGATTTATTTCCTCACAAATTTGTCTAATGAGAAAGCCATTGTTATGACAGTTGTGGATATCCAGTTATACCTATTTGGTTATTGCTTTAGTTTTGTGCATAGGTGGAGAAGATGTTTTGAAAGACAAGTATTACGTGTGTATCGTTGATCGGGCATATCACATGTTAGCACGGTGAGTTGGTCTTAGGGCCATTCTGAAGGTAAATTGCCAAGATGTTAGGTATTTGACGTACTTACAGAGATACTTTAGATCCCAAGCTTTTATATGAAAGTTTGGGGTGCTTATCCAAAGTTAAAGATGCTGTAGTGGTGGCCATTGAGGATAATTTCACCAATGTGATGAAGAAAATTGTTCTAGTTAGGGGCTTTCAGAGAGCTAGAGAGGTTTTTACTATGTTATGTATTTATTTATTTATTTTTGAGATTTTGGACTTTTGAGTCAAAATGGAGATTTGTTGGGTTGTATCTCACAAGCCATAGACTAACACGATTTGATATCCTAGTTAGTTGAGATTGGTATTCTAGTTTGGTTAGGAGTTGATTGCATCTTTAAACTCAAGTCTGGCTAGGACTATATTTTACTTGTTATCCTTTTTTTTTGAATACTAAACTTGATTAAAGAATCAAATACCAATAGGAAAAATTAGGCAAACAAATGATGATTTTCTATGTAGTCAAAGAATATCTTATTTGTTACACTTGGAATTTGTGGAAGAAACTAACTCTAGTACTCTAGAGTTCTCTTTATGCACCAATAAATAGGGGGCAATCTCTAGTCAGTTGAAACAAACCAAGAAAAGTTAAGCCATGTAATATTTCAAGTTTCCTCCACTCTCTAATAAATTTCAGTGTTTAGTATAATCTTGCTTTCCAATTTCTAATAAAGTGGCATCAGAGACGTTATTGTTTGGAAATAATTAAAGTTGGAGAAAAATATCAAATGGAACTCCATTTCAAGTTCTATCTCTCACTAAAGAAAATTATGATAATTGGTGTATTCGCTTGATGGCCTTGCTTAGAGGATAAGATGTTTGGAACCTTGTGGAAAACAAATGCCAAAGGAGTAGAGAATGATACTCCTATGAAGAAAAAGGATCAGAAGGCACTCTATCTCATTTTCCAAAGATTGAATGACGAGATGTTTGAAAAGGTTGCTAGCACAACTACCTCCAAGCAAATATGAGAAAATCACCAAGCTTCTCTGAGAGGAATTGTCAAAGTAATGAAAGTTCGATGAAATTGAAATGGTCCACATGAAGGAATCTAAATATATTTCAAATTATATTTGAAGAGTCCTGGCTGTTACCACTAGAATAAAGAGATATGGACATGATTTACGAGATAATAGAATAGTTGAAAAAATTTTGTGATAGTCAAAAATTTAATTATGTTGTCACTATTGAAGAGTCCAAAGACTTTAGTAAAGAGCTTGTAGGAACTTCACAAGTTCATGAAGAACAATTGAAGGAACTGATACAAGAATCAGAGAGCAAGCTTTGTAAGCAAAGTTGTCATTCAGAAAAAGAAAGGAAAGCGTGATATGTCCCACGAAGGTCCAAGATAAGATGTAGACAAGGTTGTGGAGTAAGTAGTGGCAATCAACCTAACCATAATGCGGGGAAAAGGCCAAGACCCGTATCAAGGAAGAGGAGGTGGTTGAAGAAGAAGAAAAAAATATGAGGCGAAATCAAGGAAGGTATGACAAATCTAATGTTGAATGCTATACTCGCGATAAGTTTGGCCACAATTCTCGAAAATGTAGAATTCGTATGGAGATGAAAACAAATCTTACTGAGAGCAAGAATGAAGATGACAGTCCCACTTTGTTTCTTGCTTGCAGTAAGTGATGAAAATAAAGAAAAGAAATAATGATATGTCAACATCGGCACAAATAGCCACATTTGCGCAGAAAGAATTTATTTTTAGAGCTTGATGAAACAATCGCTGGCAATATTACTGTTGGAGACTCCTCTCAGTTCAGGTTAAAGGGAAAGGTACAATTTTGATTGGTTTTAAGATAGAAATCATCAATTTATCTCAAACATTTTTGTATGTGCTAAAGGTGAAAAATAATATTTTGAGTACAGGACTACTATTGGAGAAAAATTATGAAATGCACTTGATAAATACAAATATGACTGTGAAAGATGGAAATAGCTAAGAGGTTGTTGACTAAGATACCAATGACAAAAAATAAAATATTCGTTCTAAACATTCAAAGTGTGTTCCAAAATGCTTACAATCTTGCATTGAAGATTCTTCTTTGATTTAGCATATGAGATTTGGTTATTTAAATTTTTATGGCATTAAAGTGATTATCAAGGAAAGGATGGTGAAGGCATTGCCATGTATTGATCACACAAATCAACTTTGTCAAGGATATCCTTTGGGCAAGCAAGTAAGAAAGAGCTTTCCTAAACAATCATTTTCAAGAACTCAACGCCCTTTGGAGTTGTTCCACTCAAGTGTTTGTGGCCCTATCAAATCATCTTCGCTTCGTAAGAATAATTATTTTCTTCTTTTTATTGATGATTATTCTCGAAAAATATGGGTGTAGTCTTTGGAGGACAAGTAAGAGGCATTTGGAAACTTAAAAAAATCAAACCTTCGTGGAAAAGCAAAATGGCTATCAAATCAAAGCTCTACAGTTTGACACAGATAGGGAATTCACTTAAAGTGAATTCAAGGAATTTTGTGAGAAAAAAAGTATTCAATGCCCTATGACGGTTCCAAGATCACCCTAACAAAATGGTGTGCTTGAGTGAAGGAACCGAACAATTCTCAACATGGCTAGGAGTATATTAAAGAGAAATATGCTTAAAGAATTTTCGGCTGAAGCAATTTCTTGTGCGGTTTATTTGATGAATCGGTGCCACTAAAAGTATTCATGGAAAAACACCCCAAGAGGCATGGAGTTGTTTCAAGCTAAATGTCTCTCGTTTGTAGATCTTTGGAAGCCTATGCACATGTGTTGATGTGCTAGTTGGAAAGAGGTATAACCTTATGATAAAAATGAGCGGTATGTCTTTATTAGCTATGATCAAAGTTTTGAAGGTTATAAATTGGAGAATACAAACTACGATTGAGTTTGGTGAAAGAAGCTCTTGGGATTGGAAAAATTCAAAAGAATAGTATCATCCCAGTCCATTTTTTTATGAACAAGAAGAAATGATACAACCCACATGCCACCACCAACATCTTCTCGACAAAATACCTAAGAAGAAGAATCATTGTTACAGTGAAAGGCCTTAGCGAAAAAAAAGTCTTATGAGATATATGATGAAGCTGAAGAGATAACACAAAACTTAAATGAGATGACTCAATTTCGTTGGCCAATTGTGAGCTTGTATAGTTTGAAGAAGCCGTCGTTGATAAGAAATGAAGAGATGCTATGGATGATATGATCTTAATAGGAAATAATACAAATTTTTTTTTGAAGAATTCAAAGAAGCTATGGCAATAGAGTTTGAAATGATGGACATTAGTTTAATGTCCATTTATCTCGGCATTGAAGTGAAGA
The DNA here is from genome assembly GCA_014898725.1 of Jacaranda copaia. Lineage (NCBI taxonomy): Eukaryota > Viridiplantae > Streptophyta > Magnoliopsida > Lamiales > Bignoniaceae > Jacaranda > Jacaranda copaia. The sequence continues at coordinate 1,131,058 of JACGDI010005492.1, read as the reverse complement.
AAGAGGTGATGGGACATTTATTTCTCAAGAAAGATATGCCCACGAAATTTTCAAGAAATTTAATATGGAGAAATGCAAGGGAGTCAACGCCCCCATTGATTCTGTTATTAAATTATCCAAGCATGAAAATAATGATATGGTCAATCCTACTGTTTTCATCAATGTTTTCAAAATCGGGCTGGACACTGAATCGATAACATTACTGGTTACTGGTTCAACCGATTCAACAAGTTCAACCAGTGGTCGAATCGGTATGATGCAATAATTCTATTTAATTTTATAAATATATATAATATTTTAATATTACTAAAAAATAAAACTT
>JACGDI010005492.1:1014894-1130636 GCA_014898725.1 Jacaranda copaia | reverse complement strand
CCCGCCCCCCAGTTTTTATTTTCATTTTCATCATTATTAAAAATTTAGTTAGTGAAAATGAGTTTGTATTTGGATAGGTTGTTGAAAAAGTAGTTATTTTGTTGGGTTTAGTAGGTTATAAGTGGAAAGATAGTAATAATGAAGATAAAGAGAGAAAATATATATGTTATTGAGAGAATATATATATGTTACTGGGGAATATATTTTGAAAACAAAATTGAAAATGTGTTGGATGAAAATATGTATAAAATGATATATTTTCATTTTAAATAATAGAAAATGTGAAAATGGATTTTGAGAATGAAAACAAATGGGACCTAGGTGAATGAATGATGATTTCTTATGTAATCAAAGAATATCCACTATAACGAAGTACATTTTTAGTAATGAATAATTTTGTTGCCATAATACTGAAATTCGTTACCTAAACTATTGGTAACGAAAATTTCTTTACTTAAGTTTAGTGCCCTAAACGCTGTCGCAAAAAGTTTGGGTAACAAAATTTTTGATTTGTTACGAATGATGGACTTATGGCAATGAAATGTTTTGTTACAAAAAGTTTCGTATTCGTAACAAAAAAGTGTATTAGTTACAATAATTTTTAATAGTATAACGAAATATTTAGTTACTAAAACATTGATAATTTTGTTGTATTTTATTTTTTTATTACTAATGCATAATATAATGATATTATTTATTTAATTAAGTATAGTTACTAATTGTTTATGTAACAAAATATTTTGTTACAAATAGTTAAATAATATTTTAATTCAAAAATAAACATTTCGTTACTAATTGAATAGATAAGGAAAAATTTCATTATGAAATGTATGTTTGTGGGCTTCAGTTTGGGCTGCTGTGTAGGGGGCCCCATGCATATGAATAGACCATTTCACATTAGGCTTTTGTGTACTGGGCCACTGAACTCAAGGCTGGATCCCACTCTATGCCCATCGGCCTACACCCTTGGTCCACTCGAAAACTCACAGTAAGGTTACCTAAGGCCTACCGACGCACCCACAAGCTGGCACCAGGGGCCAGTGCACAGCATGGGCTAGCTCTCACCGGTCCACCTGCAAGCATGTAGCGTGGCTGCCCAATCGCCCACTAGCCCAATAACAAGGTCTAGTGCACCGACCCACCCACAAGCTAGCAGTAGATGAGCAACAGGCTGCCCAACGCCCAACCTCAAGCTTGCAGTAGTAGGGCCTAGTGCCCACCGACTCACTTGCAAGCAAAATCCTTCCAAATTGCTGGCAGCTGGGGTCGATCCCACGCATGCCCACCCACCTAACAAGCACCTAACCATCTTGGTTGCATCCTCCAAAGGTTAATATTAGTGTTTGCTCAATTACTTATTTGTCTCTTCCATATAGAGCTCTCAAGCAATTTCATATGTTATCAAGCAAATATTATTTTATTTTTAAAAATAAAATAATAATTATCATTTGAATAAATAAAATAAGAGTATCAAATAGTAAACTAAAATAAATAAACAGAAAGTGTGGAATAATTATATAACATAGTAGCATGAAGCAAAGAAATTTTATTACATATATGTATATATAAATTGTTAGGTAAAGGAGTAATATTTTTGTATTGTGAGTTTTGGGTAAAGAAAATACTATAATAATTTATTTCATAAATAATATATATATATATATATATATAAGATTAACAGACAAGAAGAAATATAGACTAAGTGGGTGTTTGGCTAAGTTTTTAATGAAAAGATATTATAATAATTCTTTAAGCTTATAAAAATATTAGATTTTATGTTTTAAAGTAAACCTTGCAATGTATGAATAAAATAAAAACTTAAAATTCATACGGTTTAAATTATTACATGAGTATATTTAAATTTTAAAACAAGTAAATACCTCTTTACATTTTGTAGAAGAGCTTATAATATGAAACACTTTATTTTAGAAATTTATAAAAAAAAATTATAAAAAATAATTGGCATTTTATATATATTAAAAAATTGTGGACAAAACCCTTTAAAATAAAAAACAAAGAGCAATCTAATAAGCAAAAAAAACAATATTATTAATTACAGTGGTTTAGAAAAATCAACATGAAATTATTCATTCAGGGTAGGTCACACTAATTGCCACCATTTATTATGAATTTTGCGGCGGTTTAGATAAATCACTATTTAACCATTGTGAAATTAATATTTTGCTACAGTTGAGACGAACCATCGCAAAATATAAGCCACGATTAACCTATTTTCTTGTGGTGTATATATATATATTATATATATAAGTATGAATGAAAAATTATATTATATATATTTATAAATATTAAATATTATTTAATGCAAAATGAATAAATAGAAAATAGATAAAATAAAAATAATTTAAATTTTATTGATAAATTTATATATGTATATTTTATATGTGAATAACTTTAAATAGAAAAAATAAGTATACATGTATGAGTAATTAGAAAGGAAAAGTATAAAATAAAAATTATTTAAAATTTTATAGATAAATTTATATATATAATGAGAATATATGAAATAATGAGAAATTTTGATTTTGATTATTTGAAAGGTTAACAACGTTTTTCGTTATTCACTATTTTTTTGTTATTTGCAAAATATAATATGAATATCCAATTATATTTATACAAAAATTTGAGAATGAACACAACAATTCGTTTTTTCTATATTTTATTTCACATGCTAATTCCATCCTTATATTTTTGTCACTAATTCATATTTTAAAATCAATTTTAAGTTTATAATTATTTTATCAATTTACTATAGTTTTAACTTTATATGGCTAATGTCAAACTCTTTTCTTCACTTAATTATTCGAAAACTAAGTTATGAGTCAAATTAAAAGATTTCTATTAACTTATATACTAATATTGATTTTAACTTTATAGTTATTTTATATATTTATTTTGATTTATTTTATTTTTTTATCTTTATTTTCATAATTTTGTCTTAAATAAGATTTTTTTAATCAAAAATTAAAAGTAAATAAGATTTTTTTGCCTGCACATATACATATTAATATATAGATACATACACATATACATACATATATAAAATGAACCCAGCACCCCATCAATGTGGCAATTGAGCCTTTCGTTGGGCTAGGTGTGGCTGGTTTTGTTTTTATTTTTATTTTTTTATTTGGGGGGAGGGTGATTTGGGTTTTCTTAATATTTATACTTTTTTTAATTATAAAATTTATTAAACTGATTAATGGTTTGACATGTAGACCTAAGTAGATCCAAATAAAGAATATTTTGTCTTTTATTTTTTAAATATTTAATTTTATTTTTAATTTTTTTAACCATGGTGAAGGGTGACATGGGTATATAGGGAGGTGCCAATTTTTGAAGAAAATTTTTAATTGTGATGACATGTGATATTAATAACTAAAATATTTTTTACACTTTAAATTAAATTAATTTATGGAGGGAACAAAATTTTGAAGGAAGAAACTTTGGAGCAAATTTGGAGGGAATACATTTTTAGAGGGAAACAAATTTTAGGTGAGATTTTATTTAATTGTGGTTTAAAATTAGTTACAAAAAGTATTTGTTACCATTTTCATATAACAAAATTTTGCGTGGAAAAAATTTTTAGAAGGTAAATTATTAACTGTAGTAACAAATATATTTGTTACTATAAAACTTAATTGTAACAAATTTGTTAATGTAACAAAAAAGTAGAAACTTTTGTTACAAATACGTCTTCTTGAAAGCTGGGAAAAATTATTTGTGACAATACTTCAGTTTTCATAATAATTGTTTTTTTAGTTACAAAAGAATAAAAATTTTGGGTAACAAATATTTATTAAAAGTAACAAATATTTTTTTTGGTTACCTAATATGAGTGCTTTAGTAACAAAATTCCAGTCTCATTACGAAAAATTATGATTTTGTAATAGATTTTTACTTTGTTACCAAAATTTTTGTTATAAGAAGTGCAATTTGTTGTAGTGATCTATCTTATGTTTTTACTCTAATACCCTAGAGTTCTCTTTTATACCTATAAATAGGGAATAATCTCTGTTTATTTGTAACAAGCCAAGAAAGGTTACATAAGATTTCAAGTTTCTGCCACACCTCTAGCAAACTTGAGGGAAAAATTACAAAACTAGGACCATTGCCATGGACATTTCGCGTTTTAGGATAGAAATTTGGAGTGGTATTAAAATAGGACTAAAACTTATTAAAAAATAAAAAAAAGGACAGCGGTCACCTAAAAATACAATTAGTGCTGGTGATTACTTGCATGGCACTTACGTGGCACAATGCGTGGAACACTAGTACAAGCACCATGCAAGCAATCACCGATGTTGATTGCGTTTTTTGGTGGTCGTTGTCCATTTTTTTAAATCTTGAATGAGTTTTAGTTCTATCTTAATACCACTCCAAATCTAGTCTTACATTGCGAATTGACCATAATTATGATCTTATTTATGCAATTTAACCTAAATTTGAGTGTTTAGTATAATCTTCCTCTCCAATTTCTAAGACCTTGTTATTCCGATAAATAGGAGTGTTTCTTAGTTATTTGGAACACTCACTTGGGTGAAACTTATGAATACACTTCGAAACTACTGGTTGTATCTCTTTTAGAGTAGTGATGAAAATTTTATACCTCTTATGACTTGTGGATGCAGCTCGAATTTGGATGAATCATGTAAATCCTTGTATTATTTATTTTATGTTCTCAATTTTATATTGCTATTTTCCTAACACAATTCCACAGGATTGGAGTGAGGTAGGGAAAGAATATGGTGTGGTTCACCTATACGCCAAGAAAAGTGGGAAGGAGATCAACAACAGTACTGTTTCCTATGTATGTCCGACTTCTGAATGCATGGGGACTCACCAGTCATGCCACCCGCATCGTTACGCAGGTGGAATCAAATGGTCGATAACCATAAGAACTACACATCATTGGATTGAGTAAGAAAGCCTATTTGTGCTTGGGGATCAGGTGTTGAGAAATTGCCGTAACAAACGTTTGTTTAGTATTCCTAAATTTAAGTTTATAACAATATATGGATTTCAGCTAATTGGTCTCCAGAGTGACCAGTCTTTAATAATTAAGAGTTCACCTAATATTTCAATGCATTGTTCTTTCTCTGTTTTGGTCGACTACTAAGTTTATATAATTAAGAACAGTCATCTACCACCAACAGCACTGTTGGAATCTTTTATTCTATTTTATATTTCATCTTTTTTTCTATTTCATTGATATGCATCTCACAAGTGTATAAAATATTTCCGTATAAAAATAATTGATTAAAAATCAGATCCACTTGACATATATTGATCATATTGGAGTTGAAGATGAATCACGGAGTGGAGTAAAAGATCCCGAGTGGCAACAGCAGCTAGCAGATATATATATATATACATCAATATTAAATTGAATATTAGCATTGTGATTATGAACTTGCCTGTTGCCTAATAGCTTATGAAGCCTGATAAGGAGATCAACTTCATCTTCTGTAAAGTAGCCTCTTTTAATGTTTGGCCTCAGATAATTCAACCATCTTAACCTGCAGCTCTTTCCACATCTGTTGAGCCCTGCAAACCAACAGGATCTAACCATAGCTATAGCCCATTTTTGGGATCAATTAAATTAATTGGAAGATTTACCAGCTCTAAGGGGGACCAGATGCCACTTCCCTTCTCCATACTTGTCAATGCATTTTCTCAGGAGAATATCTTCTTCATTACTCCATGTACCCTTCCTCAATCCTTTGAGAATATTGCTTTCCATCCTATTTACTTTGCCAATCTACTACTGTACTCTGTATGGAGTAAATTTTTTGGTTCTGAGTAATTTGACTCACCATTTAATGATATATATGCTGTAGTTTTAGATGGTCTATCTGACATGCTCTTTTAATATATGCATAATATCCATACGTCAAATGAGTATTGGAGACGAAAATTCTAAGAAGCATCAACTGCGTTTTCATTTTCTTTTTCTGTAATTTTCATTTATTTGATTTTATCATTTTGGGTAATGGCACAATACTTCAACTTACTTTGATCCAACAGGGATTTTATATAATCGGCCAATACTTAGGTGGATTTCAAATCAACCTTAATGAGTAAGAGGAAAATTTAAAATGAAAGTTCAGGAATTTGATATTTATTATAACATGCAATTATTCAAACGAATTGAATATATGTGTTATTATATGGATTTTATATCCATAACTTCAAGTCAATATATCTAAACATAACTTGGGAATCTTTAACCAATTGATGCAAGTATATATATATATATATATATTATTTGAGGCCATTCAATTTTGAACATTGAATTTCACACATATAAGTGCGAAGATAATGTCATTTGATCAATTAATCAGTGACCTCACCTTTTGTTGATTATAAGACTATACTTGTTGAACTGCTTTATATTTTATAAATAATGTGCTGCCCATTCATTAAATCTTTTTAAGAATTTTGTGAGAATTTTAGGTCACTTAAATCTTTAAAAAAAAAAAAGAAGGAAAGAAAGTTGAAGTGCTATGAGATTTTATACTAGAATCAAGAATTAATACATGTAGGCCGTTGCTCAAGATTTTAAAACAATGACATCACAATACTATGGTGTAATTGGTATGTTAAAATGAGGTGAAAATGGAATGGTCTTTCGTAAATTCATGCTCAGCATAAATTAAGAATGAAAATTTCCATTCTCATAAGCATGAGTTTATCTATTTCCTATCTCCCTTATGAGTTTAACCATTCTCAATCCATTGCAAATGAATCTATATTTCTTTTACAAAATTATCTTCCAAAATTTAATAAAAGACTTTTATATTTGAAAAAAAAAACTTCACTTTGTAAATGTTTGATATTATGCTCTAACTTATTTGATTGTTACGTGTTTTTATTTAATTATATATTTACTTATATATATTTTATTAATATTAATATAAATTATTATAAAATTCAAATAATACATAATAAAAATAAGAGTGACAATGGGTCTCTCAATTTTTGTAATAGAAAAAGTAGAAGTATCATCAACTTGGTCCATGCCTAATAAAGTATATATAACTTAAAATATTAATTATATCCACATTTCTTTGAATGAATAAAAATATATATACAAAATGAAGAGTCGTACGTGAATTCTATCAACGACTCTTTAAAATTAAAATTATAAAAGAGTGCAATAAGGTGTTCTAACCTTATCACAAAAAATTAAGCACTTTAGTTTTATATCTTATAATAATTTTTTAATAATATTTATCAAAAAGCTCAAAAGGGATTGCTAATAATATTTTACAAAATAGTAACTAGGTAACTTAAAAGTTTACATTCCATTCATATTCAATCTTTGCTAATTAGATATTATGAGAATGGAATCAAGCAAGAAGTTAATGCTAATCCCATTTTTTTTTTTATTCCTTATACATGCTAAGCATAAGATAAGCTCTAACAACACCATTACTTTCCTATCCGCATTTCATTTCTAAGGTTATTTCATTCTCACTTAATTTCATTCCCACACACTAATTATCAGCTTAATTTCTTATTTTTTACCGTTAAAATGTTTACTACTTTTCGTACATGGTAAACATTCGTAGTGCATTATTGCTAATTTTTATCTTATTATTCAGACAACAAACAGCAAATGTTTCACTTTTTTAGCAACATGAAATTCTAAACGTTTATTGCTTAATAATATATAATGTGTCGTCAACATAAAACGTCAATCTATCTCAAATCAACATAAGGATAATATGCCACATTCATTTGTCAGCAATATTACTTATTGGGATTGCATTGCATAGGGGGACATTTTGGGAAACATCCGGCACACACTCAATTTGAATCATACCTAATTTAAGGCAATTTTAGAACCATCAATCGCTTATCACTTATATTTTCGGTGATGTATGGAACCCTCACGTAAGCTCCAAACGAGAATTTGCAATCAAATTGCTCATTTTATTAAATGAGGTGTGAAAACATTAAAATCAAAACCTTAAGGCAATAAATAGAGGGGCTACGTACTGCAAGAAAAAATAATATTGATGACGAAATTTTAATTGATCTATACGTAAGTTGCCATTTATATTATTTATTAAATGATAATATAATTTAATAAATAATAAATTGTGATAAACATGTGTATAACTTCTTCTTTAATATTTTAGGATTATTACTAATTTATTTTTAATACATTAAATATTAAATATATCTCTTTTTCAATAATTAAAATGAGTTTTAGGGTTTCAATCATCAATAATAAACAATCACTATCAAAAAATGAAGTATTTCTTGTGAAAAAATTGCTATGAAATTAAATTTGTAACTATAGCTACAACATATAGCTAAGAATTTTCATGGAAAATATAATTTATTATAATTTTCATAGAAAGTATTTTGGGAGCTTGATAGATTAGTTATGCATTATTTGTATGAAAATTAATATATATATATATATATATATATATGAAAAAGAATTATTATTAGTTACAAATTGATCGTCGCGAGAGTTAGTTACGAAAGCATTAGTTTCAAACTTGCTTGGAATAATTTTATAGCCAAAACTATGAATTTCTAGTATTAATTATGAATTGACTGTAATTTTTACAATGAAACCGTGTTATCATTAACTTAACTATCAACTGCGGGTCAAGTAATTCTAAGTGGTGTTATTTGTTAACAATATTGCTTATTTGGATTGAATTGGTTAGGAGGACATTTTGGGGGCATATCCGCTAAAACTTAATTTAATCGGACTTGCTAAGTCAACAATAGAATTATCTATCATGTTTGTTGCAGGAAATATATGTAACCCACACGTATATTATTCGAGATTTAAGTAACCCCCACGTATGTTAATTGCAAGAGATATTTATAACCCTCACGTATGTTTTAGGCGAATGTGCATTTAAATAGCTAGTATACCTTCTTTTTTTTTTTATTTAATTAAATGGCTAGTATACTTGCTCATTTTCCCATGAAAGAGTAAAAACATTAATATCAAAACTACGGCAAGGCAATAAATAGTCAGTATAGTAGCTCCGACATCACATTTGATACGCCTAACACTTGGAAATGACAAAATGCTACGTTAAATCAAACATAATTATATTAAAGGTTATGAATATCCGCCTTGTTTCACATATGGACATGAATATCCACCTCGCTAAAATGTCACAAAAAATTTCTTTAAATGACATATTAACATGCTATAAAAATTAATTAAATGACATACTAACATGCTATAAAAATTAATTAAATGACATACTAAATTAAATGGCAAAAGAGATTTTTTTGAGTGACATTGATTTGCCTCAACACCCCATATATGAGACTCCAACATATTCCAATTGCTTTGAATAAAACTTGAACCTACAATATTTTATTGGGAAAGATATGAGTTTATTGTCAAACTACTCACCAGATGTTCATTATAAATATTCAAAAATATTATTATATTTTTATACTTTAAAAGCATATTTTCTTAATTACTTAAATATATACTCAAAATTATTGTATTAAATAATATTTTTGAAAAAGTGTGAGGCACTAAATTTAGAGATAGAAAATATTCAAAAAAAAATGTATATGTCAGGAGAAAAAATGGGAACTTAAATTTTTTACACTTCTTAAAAAATATAGTTAATTTAGTCGATACATTGAAAGTTTATTAAGTAGTTAATTTAATCAAAAAATTATGATAAGATATAAATTTATAAATTTTATAGTTATTAATAACAATATATACTTTATTTATTTTTTTGATATTTATTTTATGCCACACTATAACTAAATTATGAATGATTTGTTTTTTAGAAAAAAGTAGTAATGCTCCTTAAATGCTTTTAACATATAGTTATGTTGGTAATTTCAATAAAATTATGTTTTTATAATATTTATTAATCAATTATCACTAAGTATTATATTATAGTGGTATTTTTCATTACTATCACTGTATTATTTGAATGTATCACTATATTGTAAAATGACATTACCATTAAAAAATTTGAGCATTACAAGACAATTGGCATTTAGTGGCACTAACTTGGTGACTATTTATAATATAATGACACAACAAAATATTATGGTGGTAGTTGTAAGAGAATACCATTATGATTTAATATTTGGTGGCATTTTATTATTAAATGATAGATAAAATAGTGATATTTGATTGAAAACGCTAGGAGAAATGTATTTTAAAGACATTTTACTAGTGTCACTAAATATTTTTAGAAAAATGCCACTAATATATTATTGTAGTGTCATTTGAAGAAAAATGTCATAAGGTATTCAATGACATTAACTTACCGACATTTATAGTATAATAGCAATCAAAAGTGACATGATGATAGTCACAAAAAATGTTTGATGGCATTTTATTATTAGATGACACATAAAATAGTGACATTTGATTAAAAATGCCAACAAAAATATAATTTAAAGGTATTTAACTAGTGTCACTAATTTTTCTTAAAAAGTGGCAACTCATATTTTTCAATGGTGTCACTTCAAAAACTGCAACAAAATATTAGTCACATTTGGTATTGTAATGATATACAATAGTAATATGGTGATAACTATGAAAAAAATATCACTATAATATAATATATTAGTGGTGTTTGATTAATGAGTGAAAAAAAAAATAGTGACATTTGATTGAAAATATCAACATAAATATATTTGCAAGGCATTTAAGTAATGCCACTAATTTTTTCTTAAAACACGCCACTCAAATATATTTATGGTGTTATTTGTTAAAACTACTACAAATTATTTAGTGGCACTGATTTGACGCAATTTTACAGTATAGTGGCACATTATAATGTAGTGAAGCATTTAACTAGCATCACTACTTTTTTTTAAAAAAACAAGTCACTCATAATTTAGTTATGGTGTGATATGAAATAAATATTACAGAAATAGATAAAGTATATATAGTTATTAATAACTATAAAATTTATAAATTTGCATCTTACCATAATGTATTGGTTAAATTAACAACTTAATATAATTTTAATGTATCAACTAAATTAACCATATTTTTCAAGAACTATAAAAAATTTAAGTTTTTGCCCATTCTTTTTGCACACCTATACATTATTTTTTTGAACATTTCCTCTCTAAAGTTAATGTCTCACACTTTTTCAAATATATTATTTTATCTAGCATATATTTAAATAATTGATAAAATATTCTTTTGAAGTATAGAACTATAATAATATTGTTGTTAATTTATAATGATCATTTGATGGGTAGTTTGACGATAAACTCATATCTTTCCAAATAAGATGTTGCAACTTGTAGGTTCGAGTTTTATATGAAGCAATTAAATAATGTTGGAGTCTCATATATGGGGTACTAAAGGCAGATTAAGATGATTCTCAAAAGAATCTTTTTGCTATTAATTTAGCATATTATTTAATTAATTTTATGGCTTGTTAGTATGTTATTTAAAGAAATCTTTTGCAGTATTTAAACATCACTATACAAGTTTTTTGTGGCACATTATCATTTCACTTAGAAGTACTCTTGTGACATTTTGACATGCTATTTATTGCATTTTTTATGACTTTACCTTGTCATTTAAATGAACTTTTGTAGTGTTTTAACTTACCACTACATGTAATTTTAGTGCAATATTAGCATGCCAATTAAAATAATTTTTAATAGCACTTTAACATATTTAATGCATTTTCCATGACATTTTAACGCGTCATTTGATGCAATTTTTGTTGTAGTTTATTAATGCCAAAACAAATGTAATTTAATAACATTTATACTTTTAGCTACACCACTACAAGTGGCATTTTTAGAAAATACCATTAAATATAAAATTGCCACTATAACATTATTTTTGTATAGTACGCTATAGATGCCACTAAATACTTCATGACATTTACTTTATGACATTTTCCTATAAATAACACTATAACTATATATTAGCGGTATTTTTCTAAAAAACAATTAGTGAAACTAGTTAAATGTCATTCAAATACAATTATCTTGGAATTTTCAATAAAATGTTATTATTATTTGACATTTAGTTATCAAATGCCACCAAATATTAAATTATAGTGACATTCTTTTACAATTATCACCATAATACTTTTTTGTGTCATTGTATTATAAAATATTACCAAATTAGTGCCACTAAATGTCAAAAAAAATTTTTAGTGAATTTTGCTTTGTTATTATTACTTCATTGCACACTCACCACAAAAAAATAAAATAAAATAAAATAAAATAAAATTGAGTTTTAATAACCGCAAACTACAGTTACTAATTAATAATCACTTAATGACCTACATTTGTGACTACCTTTATGTGGTCACTAATATGGTTACCAATTAGTTGACTGATTTTTATTTTAGTCATTGAGCAATCACTAATTAGTGACCCAAAATTTTCTCAATCACTAATATTAGTGAATGCAAAAAGGGTCATTAATTCGATTGTTAATTAATAGCTGAATTATTTCTTAATCATTAATTAATGATTGAATTAATATCCAAATTATTTTTTAGTTACTAATTAATAGCTAAATTATTTTTCAGTTACTAATTTGTGATCAAATTTTCTTTTAATTATTAATGTGGTAACTAATTGCTGATTGATTTTCTTTTTGATCAATAATCAGCCACAAATATAAATTTTTATTTTTTATATATTTTTATAATATGAAAATTTAAAATATATGTATTATTTACATCAATAATAAACATAATTTTATATATTTATATATTTTTAAAGATAATAATGTCTATATAAAAAACTATATAAATATATAAATATTAAATATTTCTGTATTATATTCATATATTTGAACATTTACAAGTGTATATAGAAAAATAAAGAAATAAAGTAGAAGCCTTCAATTATAATATCCCTAACTATATTATAATAGCCCTAACTTTATTACCATCAGGAATTCTCAATTCTTCAATTCTACTATTTTTAGATTCCTCATTAAAAGATTCTCTAGATGTCATTCTAATTTGTGATGTAGATGTTTTAGATAGAGATCTAACTATATAATCAATTGGGGTTATATGAGAATATGAAGATCGTGAGCTAGATAGATCAAATTTGGGAACAGATTATACTATTCTTCTTGTTTCTTCAAACTGTATTTTAACAGCTCATTTTGGAGTTTGTATGACATATATAATATTGTTTCGAATTTTGGGTTGGACAAGGGTAGACTGTTCTATTTCCCAATGTTTAGGAAAATAGATTTCTTCCTATTTTATCGCTTTTTTATTAGTAATTTTAGATTTACTAAAATTAGTTTCTGTAAGAATTGTTTCATATATAGGTTTATTCACCCTTCTATATAGCAGATTCAGTGTGTGAAGTGGTTCGTAGTAAATTCTATAACAAATGCAAATAAGTTTCAGTTTCTAGAATATAGTTATAACCATGAGTTTTAACATTTAAAGTTAAAGCATCAAGTATATTAACATTAGTTAAAGACAATTGTAGATTAGGATAAGCATCAAACTAAACTAGTCCACGAGCGAGGCTAGACTATATTATTCCCATTAAAGATTGCTTCCAGTTTAGATTGCGTCTTTCACGTAGAGTTGCCATAAAACTCTCTAGTAATCCTTCTAGAGTTAGAGGTTTAAAGCCATCATGTACTAATTCTACATATGTGTATGAATTTATGAGTAGATTTATATTGATCCTTGTCCGGATTGTTTAGTAATTTGTCTATTATTTTGTCATTTTCTAAAGAAATAGATTCTTCAATAGTTTTGACTGCTTGCTTTAATTCAAAAATTTCAAATGTACCCATGTGATAAATGATCATAGGTTCTACCTTTAGAATTGTCCATTTATTAAGGAGTTCTATATTTTTTGGAATATCATATTCTTCTTTGACACTGATTTTAACAGTATCCTCTCTTTTCATGAGATTCATAGTAACTTTATTGTGTTGAACTGCATCACATATGTGACTTCTATACTATGACTCTAATACCATTTATATTCATATATTTGAACGTCTACAAGTGTATATATATAAAAAAAGAAATAAACATAGAATAATATTCTTATATAAAGAAAGAACATATTTGAGAATTAATTAATATATATCTATTAATTAATATATATACATTCGGTATCAAATATTATGGTTAAGTATATATACAAATATATATAATATACATATTAATGAATTTATTTGTTAGCATATACATGCATTACTAATTTTATACATATTAGTATATATTTACTACTTTAATGCATGTATATATTATGATATATATGTATGTATAGAATTTATAGGTAATAGTTATAAATAATAATTATTGTTCTTTACTAGATTAAAGAAAAAATTATACAAGTATTAAATGAAAAATTGTTAATTTTTTCAATTGTAAACTCAAAAATAATAATAATAATATTTTATTTACAAGAATGTTAATTATAATTATTTTTTTTGTATTTGTATCACTACAAAAAAAAGAAAGGTTTTTTACTACTTTTGCCTAATCGTCGTGAAAAAAATGCAAAGTGTAGGCTTTAATAAATTTTAATGCCGTTGTAGTTTAAAGCATAGGATAAAAATTTATTCCATACAATTTAGCAAGAGTAATCAAAAATGGGGTGACAAATAACACTTTTTTTTTAAGTGTATATATGACATGTATTATATTATAGAAATTAGTGCATGAATATATATCTAGTTTAGTGTTTAGTAAGTCATCCTTCATATAATTAGTCAAGTGTTTGAATCTACAAGGCTATAGAGTTCCAATTTTTATTTGACCCACTTGAAATCGCAAATTGAGTCGCTAATTAGTGTTAGTGTATGAGCGGTCATTATAGTTACTGCTTAATAATTATACACATTTTTTACTTTTGAAAAAGAAATATATAATTAGTGACTAGTACTAATTAGTGAGGAAGGCTTTTGTAACCAAATCGAGTGTCACTAAATTAGTTATTAAACCCATTAGTGATGATTTTTATTTATCCAGGATCACTAGAGCAGCCATTCATACCCTTTTTTGGTAGTTACTATTAATTCTAATTTTTGGGATACGATATTTGATATGACTAATTAAGTCCACAAGGATAAAGAAACAGAAAGGGCTAAAAAGGCTCAATTGCTTAAAATATTAAACAATGAAAATGGCAAAAAGCTTAATTGTCTAAAGCCACTAAAAAGGATATTTAAAGCCAAGTGGGACAAAGAATATTAAGAAAAAACTATAAATATTAAAGCCAAAGAGGAATTGGGTGCAAAATATTATTCATAAGAATTCATGAAACATAGAGAGTATTCAAGAATTGAGAACTTTCTGCATTGCATTTTAGAGAAAAAGAACCTAACATTTTGTTGTGAGAGAGGACCTAACTCTATTTTCGTAAGACATTAATATTGTATCATGGAGATACAATTTTAATGAAAGAGATGAAGGAAGCATTATTAATCATGTACTTAATAGATGATAATATTATGATAGATGCCTTAGAAAATCATAGTAATAGGCTTGCTATCAAGAGTAGACCAAAGGAGTAGAACACCAATGACAACAAACTAAGAGGTAGTTTACTATCTAAGAAGAAATCTAATGTTATCATTGTAAGAAGTTGTAACATGTAAAGGTAAGGTGTTGGATACTAAAGAAGGAGTTTGAAAGGAAGGAAAAGAGTAAGGCTATTGAAGTATGATAATAATCTTCTACTAGCTAGTGTTCATAGTTTGAGACCAAACAACATTTAGATCATGAATATCATATATTTAATCCATATGTGTCCCACGAGGAATTTGTTTTTTCACATAAGAATAGGGAAATAGAGTGGTTTTTATGGGCCACAACAAACCTTAGATGGCTATTAGGAAGGATCTAGTTAGAATTAGAATGCATGACAGTGTGGTCAGCACTTTGATGAAAGTAAGATACACTTTGGATTTGAAGAAAAACCTTGTGTATTGAGTTGAAAACTATAGAGGACATAAGGCTAGATAATGTTCCTATTTATTTTAAATTAAAATACTTAGTTTTCCTACTTAGTGTGAGTGAGTGATGGGAAGTTAGATCCTAAGTCAAAAAAATGTGAATTTCTTGGTTATACTATGGGCGTCAAGTGTTTTATGGCCTAGTGTCCAAAAACATGTAAGTTGTTACCAGTTGGGATTTTATTTTCAATGAGTTTGTATGATTAATTATCCATGTTAGTAAAAGTGCACAAGCATCAATTAAGTAGGTGGAGTTGGAGGTTCAAATTATTCCTTCAATATTGCAGGAGGACTCCTAGGATGATTGGTTACATATAACAATTAAGACTGATCCTATTGCAAGAGATAAGTCAAGGAGACAAATTATGCCATTATTTAGATATCTAGGGTAGATTTCGTGGTGTATGCTCTCACTATTACTGAAAAGATAATGTTTGATGAGTCAATCTCATATTTGAATGCCACATCTTATAGTGAGTGTGCATATTGAGCTAACGCTATAACAGAGAAAATTAAGTCACTACATAAGAATAGGGCTTGGATGTCACTAGATGGTAAGAAGATAGTTGAATAAATATGGGTATTCAAGAAGAAATTGGGAAGGTTGAGCTTTAAAGGGATAAGGTACAAAGCAAAGTTAGCTGCAAAGCAATACACACAAAAGTATGGACTTAACTTCAATTATATTTTCTCTCGATTTATGAAGTATAGCTCCATAAGATTGTTACTTCTAGTAATTGCATAGTTTGGTCTAGAACTAGAGTATTCAGATGTGAAGATAGTTTTTGTACATAGAGAACTTGATGAGACTATCTCCCGATATAATAAAGGGTTTTGTTGTTGAAAGAAAGGAGTATCAAGTATGTTTGTGAAAAAATCCTTATATGAATTAAAGGAGTCTCATCGATAATGGTGTGGTTTATATTATAGGAGATTACATGATAGTTCTTTCATCTACTTATATATAGATAATATGATCATTACCATAAAGATTATGTTGGATGTCAATGAGTCGAAAGCTCAGTTGAGTAGCGAGTTCAAGATAAAAGACTTGGATAGTGCTAGAAAAATTCTAAGCAATAGATATTATGTAATTGTGTGTAGAAATTATTCTTGTCTTAGAGTTACTCTGTTGAGAATGTTCTTGAGAGTTTTGGTATGTAGGATGCTAATCTTTTGGCCACTCCACTAGTACTGCATTTTAAGCTATTAGATTCATTATCACCATATTGCAATGAGAAAGAGGAATACATATCTTGTATTTCATATTCTAATGTAGTTTGAATTTTGATGTATGTCATAGTGTGCACTATGTCAAATATTGCACATGTTGTTAGCTTGTTGAGTTTGTATATGGCTCATTCAAGAAAGAAACATAGGTAAGCTATCAAGTGGATTTTGAGGTACTTGAATGGTATTACTCATTTTTTGCTTTTATTTGATAGTGTTGGGAGTTCAGAGAAGGTGTAGTTGTTGGTTATGGGTATTTAGATTTTCCCTTATTGGATACATTTTTGCATTTTTGGATGTCCCTTTAATTGAAAGGAAATTTTACATCCTATCGTTGTTTTATTGAAAACAGAAATAGAGTATATAATAGTTAGTAAGGCAATAAAATAAGCTCCATGGTTGAGAGGTTTAGTTCAGAGTTTGGGACTCAAAGTAGGGGTTGCTATCATCTTATGACATTCAAAATGCAATTTAACCAATTCTAAATCAGATACTTTTTGAGAGGACGAAAGACATGAGCATTCAGTACCACTTTGTTCATGATTATATAGCTAGTGGTGAAATAGTAGTTTCCAAAGTATCTGCCCAATCCTGCAAACATATGACTAAGGTTGTTTCCTTTTACATCTTCAAGCAATATTTGAACTTGTACAAGTTTGTGGTTGTGTGCATAGTCAAAAAAGGGAGAGAAAGATTATTGGCTGCATTTATAATTGAAGAGGGGTTTGCTCAGAGATGAACTTTTAAGATAGAGACTTGTCATGTCATGTCTTAAATGTCATAGCCCAATGGAATGTGGTATTCTAAGATGGTTAGGATTTGGTAGCCTATTTAGTACGAATTTGATGTTCCAGTTAGTTGGAACCTGATTTGATCCTTAAAGTTTGAGATTGATAAGGACTTATTTTAATTTATTTTTTCTCATCCCTTTACTTCTTTTTCTATAAATAAGAGTGTTCCTTGAACAATTAGAATAACATAATTGAGAAAAACTCATAGAGGCATCTCAATTATACCTCTTTTAGTTTTATAATAAAATCTCTTCTCTTTGCCCATAGATCTAGTTTGAATTGGGTGAACTATGTAAATCTATGTGTTTTTTATTTTGCGTTCTTAAATTCATGGTACCATCTTTATAACACAACTTAAATCAATGTAACTTTTCTATGGTTAGATAGCCTAACAACAACTGAGTGACTAGCCAAAAAAATGATAGTGCACAACTAAATAATATAATAGAATCTAAAGGAGGACATCATAAGTTAGCTTATCTTGCCCCAAATGAGACTACAAGTGGTTAGTAGATATACTTCGTTGCTTAGGAATATCATCTCTATGAAAAGTCCTCTCCAAACTTGTCATCACGAGTCAAGCTATCTTACCTCAGATGATGCTAAAAACAATTACTAGATATACTTCAATACTTAGAAATGTTGTCTCTTTAGAAACTCCTTTCCAAACTTTTTGAGATGATATAAATAAAGACAGTGACTAGGTGGAACAATTAATCCGAAAAACTTATTTGGAAAGAAGGAGTAAAGAAAATTCCATTCTAGAAAGACAGTTTATCTTTATTTCAAAAATTTGTGTCAAATTAGAAACTTATACAACGTGAACTTGCTTGACTTGCCTAAGTATCATGGAATCAAGTATGAGAATGTAATTCAATTGTGTTAACTATTGAATGTCCATACTTGGATATTTGTTACTACTCTGATAAGTTGTGTACAAAAATGGCTTTACCAACTTACCTTCGTGACTAGTCATCTCTTATGAGCAATTGAGTAGAAATTTTACTTTTTATTTCCCAAGAAGGAAGAAATAAAGGGTTCGACCACTTATTTGTTTACTATTATGCAAAAAGAATGTGAAAGTTTGTGAACTTTCATCAAAAGCTTTAATATTAAGTTTGGAGTTTAAAGAATTGAGAATTGAAATGATGGTTCATATGTTGATTCACGGGTTAAAAATTGGATTGCTCTTGTAAGATAACTACTTAGTGATGTTGAATAATTCATGGAGTGGCACAAGGATATCTATACTATTTTTAAAGGGAAGCCTACCCTAAATGTGACTATACTATTTTTTAAAGTATATAACTCCCCACTCATTCTCCATCTCCCCATGACCAGTAACTCATTTCCCCACTCTTCATTATCCTTAATTCCTTTTCCAAGTATTGTCTACCATAGCTAGGATTTTCTAAGGTGTTCTTCTCCTATATTGTGAAGATAAGAATTATTCACCTATACCAATAGTTCTACTATTTTTCTCTTTAGTGAATTGATATCTCAAGTTCGGTAACTGAGGCATGTAACAACTAAGTTTTGCTATTGGGTCGCTTGAGGCTATGGAAAAATTATGGTGTGTCCCATTTCTTCTTTTTATCTTGATTGAGTGAAAGTCCACAGACATTTCAGTGATTCTTTTAAATTTAATTATTTAATAATTACTTGAATATCAAAGCATGATTTCTTAGTCCTAGGATGGATATTATGAGACCTTGTTTGTGCGTCAGCATTGATGCCAAAATAATACACTAACCACCTACAGCAATGCTCCACACTAATTTGAAAGAGAATATAAGTGGTTGAATGTGAGCAATTATTTTTCCAACTATTTCAACACATACATATTCCAACCATTACAAGAAAAAAAATACAATTTGAATGTTTGGAATGAGCTAGTATGTTGTTTCACTTACACGATTGAGGTAAATTAGGCTAGCTAAAAAATGAGTAAAAAACACTTTTTGTTGCAATATTACTTTAGCAAAAATCAAATACTTGTTCTCTATTATCAAATACATTTATATAAAAATGAGTACTAATTTTTTGAACCAAGGGATTCTCTTTTTGAAATGTAGTATAAGGTTATACATTTTAAAATATCATTTAATTTAACTATTCTAGTCCTTGATATATTGTTATCGCCACAGTTCTAGTTACAAAGTTGATGTTCAAATGAAATTTTATCTTCTATAATGGTGCTTTATACTAGTAGTTGTCGTACCAACTGTTTGAACACATAAGTACCTATCATTGTTTAAAGAAAACATGATTTGATTATTTTAGAAGCTCTTATATATTGGTTTTACCAATAAATTGGGGTGAATTAGGTCATACGACAAATGAATATAAAAACACTTTATTGCAGTATTGTTTTTTTGATATGAAGTGTCACTTCTTTAAGTTCAAGCATAGTATTTTAAAATAAGACAATGTTTTGATTAAATGTAGCATTGGCCTTAAGTGTTCTTTTCCCAATAAATTGTGGTAGATTAGACCATATGACAAGTGAGGATAAAAATAGTCTGCTAGAGTACTTTTTTTAGAGAAGTAATGTTTTTTAGTACCAAGTACCTATTTGCAAAGATGAAATAACATTTTTTGTCAAATTTTGAGTTAGTTCTAGTCATTATTTTATCAAAAAATTATGGCAAAATAAGTCATACAAAAATTGAGTATAAAAATACTCTATGGCAGTATCGAATTTCAGAGATGACGTACTTTTTACCTAAAGTCAAGTGCTATTCTTAAAAGAGGGAACTATTTTTTCAATTGTGGTATTAATCTTAATCTTATATGTCATTTTCCCAGTAAATTGTGACAAATTAGGCCATATGATAAGTGAGTAGAAAATACTGCAATTCTACTTTTTGGAGATGAAATATTTTTTGTCTAAAGTTAACTGCAGATCTTCAATGATAAAGTGCTAGTTTTGTCAAATGTGGTACTAGTCTTGATTGTAATTCCACCTATAAATTGAGGTAAATTACGTTGTTCAAGTATGAAAACACTAAAATATAATATTATTGATGTATTTTTGTAAGCTAAAGTACTATTATTCTATAATCAAATACATTTCTTTGGAATTTAGGTATTAGATTTCTAAGTTAAGGTATTATATTTCATATTAGCAAATATCGTGTTTAGCATGTCTTAAGTACCATGATAAACTTGCCTAATGAGGCCAAAAAATATCTCATGATAGTCTAATGTGTGCATATATTACACATTATTACAATATAAATAATGAAATCCAAATTGTCCAAACATGAATAGAATATAGTACGTAAAATAGGACAATAGCTATGAAACTTGCCCAATAGCTAAAAGAACAACAATTGTTTTGTCAATCAAATAGGCAAGTAGGTTACAATCTTGTATTCTTCATGATTAGTATTATATATGTAAATATAGATACTATATATACCATGAAAAATATTTCATGTTTCAACATGTACTATATGGCAATTTCTGCATAAATCTAGACAACAGTTGAAGACACAAATATGTCCAATATTTGAAAACTAGATATATTATAAAATAATGTAATAAAAATCTCCAAACATTAATATAGTTTAGTCCAAATAGTTCAAATTTAATATATCCTTCAAAAAATAAAACTTAGCAACTACAATTAGTCACTTTCACCATTGAATCCATCTTTCATTGGTTGTATGTCCTCTATGCATTCTTTTTTAACTAACTATAACAAAAAAACAAACAATAATTCATTGCCAAGTGATGATAAAAAGGTATTACAAGCATACATATAAGTAAATTACTAGGCAAGTATGTCATCAAAGTTAAGCTAATCTAACTAGTTGTAGCTCTTTTGTAAGTAAGACCCATTATTCGCTGATCTACCACATCACTTACACCTAACAACCTAAATGTTGTTTTTTGATGGGATCCTTTATGTTCTTCTATGACCTAGCTGAGGTTTTACATCAAGTGCATTAATGATTGGTTCTTCCTTTGTGTGGAATGTATTCATGTCAAAAGTAGGAAAGAGGTTAACTACAACTTTGTAAACGTGTTGATGCATCTCAAACTAATAATATTAGTTACTAGAGTCATATACTAAACGAAAATTTGACTCTGTACAAGCACACATAAGCTTGGAAGGCAATGTATCAATTTGTTGTGCCCTATGGGAATAACTCTAAGTTCACAAATCCATAGCACAAGATTTGTTATGATCAATAACCTCCAACGACTCGGTTTATCCAATTTTAAGGTATGAAAGGCATATAATTTATTGCTATTTTCTTGCTTGGAGCATAATACTCTAGTGAATTTTGTGATTCTTCCTATTAATTACATATATGATCAACCATAAGTGTAACTAACATAAATTGTATTGGTTTCACCTAATTGTTCTAACATTTTGCCTAGTCTTGTTTATTATACCCCATCTATCTCCAAGAAATAATGAATTTTCCCAATGTTGTGGTTTTGACTGCACGATGGAGCCTTTAGCAAAAGGTAATAGACTTTAGTATGTTATTTATATACTAAGTATACTTTTGTCTTCTAGAAGCATATGCAGCTTTCATGAAAATTGAGATCTAATGTTTCTTGTTGTGTAAGGGATACTTTATCATTTCCTAAAATTAAAATTATAGGATCATTAAATTTATTAAAGTATTATTTCAACATTACATCATACCATAGTTTTGCAATAAAAGAGAAAAATCTTACTTGTTTTTTGAAGTTATCCACCAAGTATCTCAAATGATATGTATGATGGCTACCTAGAAATACCATGGGAATAGCCTTAATAATCCTAAGACGTTAGCCAGAGAACAATGTGAACCTTCTAAACCCTATGTCATGGTGAGAATCTAAATGGTATTTAGCTTCAAGTGGAACTAATCCCAATCAACATCATTTTCAATATTATCTACTGTATATACTAATGTGAATGGAATGTATTGGGATCCTTAATACTAGCACTAAGTAAGCATACTTTAAACTTTTCTTAACGTGGGTGCCATCCAAAAAAGATCAAAAGTTTGTATCTGGTAAGAAAACCAACAGGACAAACAGTGAAACACAAAAATTATTAGCAAAATTTTTTGGGTAGTAGAGTCAATCTCTTAGTCTACAACACTTTCATGATTTGTTGCTTCACAACCCTACAATACCATCTCAATTTATCATTAAAGCCCATATTCACCCCATGAATTGAAAGTTTGTGTGGCACTAGGATTCAAATATTTTTAAAAAAACTGAATAAACTAGCCCACACAATATCACAAGGATCTAGACATAAATAGGATTTAGATTTATAAGAAGAAAATACTTGGCTGAAAGCAGAAAATTCGAAGAGCAAGAAAACTTTCTTCAGCCGTCAATAGGCTCTTCAACGGCGCAACCAAATCACCACCAATTTTCCTCTAGATGGGCTCCTCCGTTTTGGCTGAAATTTTTATTGAAACTCCTCAACCTTTTGAAGATTCTTTAGTACAAATTTCAAACCAATCAGAATAGCAAAGGTGCTCCCAGAAGAAACAAAATCATCCGCCAGAAACTGCTCTAATCAAGAGCCAAAGCAACCAAAATAGATTGCCTCTAATATTAACATCCACACACCAAATCTATGGCCTATTCTCTATAGAAAGGTATAGAGAATGAGGGGAGGAAGGTTCGGAATATTGAGGTGGAAGGAAAAGGGAGAAGGAGAGAATGATGGGAGGCTAACAATTTAGATTCCTACTACACAATATTGTTGGGAGAAAATCACACAAAATGTGTATACCTCACATACATCTGGCCAACTACTTTACCATATCCATATATAGGAGTGGTCACACACCTCCCACAAGGAGGTGATTCCAAGTGCCCCTTACTTAGGTTGCCACTAATTTTGTGATTAGTGAATTTAATTGAAGCACAAATTTCATCTAATGAAATGTCTTGCAATTAAATTCTAATTCTTATTAAATGAACTCTTTATTTAATAATTCTCCCAAAAATTATCTCTCCAACTTAATTAAATTAAATACTTTAATTTAATTGATAGTTGTTTGACTTAACTCTTAAGTCAAGTGCTTAACTATTTGAGCTAGTCAAAATTAACTCAACCCTTAAATTAATTTTGATATATTGATAGTCATGTGACATCAATTAATTAACATTTAATTAATTAATCTTAATTTAACTCTTAAATTAATTTAACCAATTTAACAATTAAATTGATCAAGCCAAAATGACTACAATTTTGCTTCCTCAAAAAATTAGTCATGAATTTTCTAACTCTTAGAAAATTCTCCTTCCTTCAATAGACCATGTCATTGGCTTTTGTATGTGATCCATTAGGTTCTACCATTCATTGGACATGGGCTCACAACTCCTTGTGACTTTTGAAATATCAAATATTTACTTTAGTTTAAACTCCTTTAAACTAAGCGACTTAATTCAATTAATCTCATTAATTAAAGATTACACAATCTCCAGGGTTGATCTCCAATGTCAAGCCCATGGAGCCCAACTAATTGGCCAAAATAAATACTCTTGAAGAACCATTCTAGCATTATATGTACCATGCAAATACGATCCTTTCAACTTCTATCTCTCAAAAGAGATCTAGGACAAGATATTTGTTTGCTTCCTAATAGCCTCGATACTATGTTTCTATTCTTAATGTTCAATTCCCTTTGTGATCTCATCTTTGGAAATGCCTTCTCAAATCGCCTTGCGTAAAGATTTCTTGGAATCGATCATTATAAAATACATAGGAGATGCACTCACCTTTCACAAAGACAAAGAGTCAGATTCCATCTTGGATCTCACAAACTCCATGCCAAGTAATTCATACCTAATCTCAATCCAAAAGACTCGCTAGGTGGTAAAAAAAGAGTTAAAGCATGAGGACCGAACACGAGGTTACCATGGACTCTCAGGTTAAATGACTAATAATATATACTAGCATAAGCAAGAGAACTAGCCACTATCGACCTGCCACTATGGCTATCTAAGGGATTCTCTGATAGGTCTTTAGTGTCTTATTCTCTAACAAGCACCCACTAACATACACCCGTATCTCATATAATTGCTCATGGAACAAAGCAATCTCTAACTCTTGGATTTATGCATCGTTAATGCAAGTCTATTTGGATCTTAGATGCCCTGTCTTATAAGATCCTATAACTTAGAAGATTTAAGATTACGGCCGTGTGAGACTTATTCCATGATCACCAAATCAAGTCTTGCAATCATAGATGATCTCAGGGCTTTATCCAAATGCTATTGAAGTAAAATAAAGCATAAGATAAAGATGGCTATATAAAGAATATCATTCAATCAAGATTGTACCATGAGTGAAATAGTTTACAAGGCCAATCTCATTGGCCTGCAGGGCACACGCATAGCTACTTTCTTGCTCATCCATGCTTTATGGTAAAAATTTTCATACTAAATTCTTTATGAATATCTTTCAACACATTACAAGGGTAATAACATGGCTTTCCTCTCAATTTATCTTTGATTATGTTAGCTACCCAAGCAAAATCAACTTAAGGATGTCTCTTTGTTTGAAGATATCTCACTATATGTGTGTTCCAGATTGCATTTTCTAATGCTACATAATTTGTTAGCTTCATATTTGGATGCATATATTCACCATTTCCAATTTTTATAACTACAAATTATTATAATCATTTTTGCATCATTTTCTTGTAGATGAAGCATCCTTTAATAGTAGCAACATAGTTTTTAACTTTTATTCTGAGTTCTTCAACATCCTAAAGTGTTTAGCCATCTCTGCATATGTAATGATTCCAAGCATTTATTAAGTTCCTTTGTAAAGTTATGTCATATTGGGACTCACCTGTGTGGACAACATCCTTCTCTATTTCATTCACAAATGGGTGCTCATTGCAAATAAATAATAAAATGAAATGGAAAAAAAAAAGGCTAAAGTGTTATAGTATCATTGCATAAGTACTAAAATGAATAATTCCAATATTAAACATTAAAGAGCTAAGTACTATAATGCATAAATAAAGTATTTCATAAAAATAAATAAATATAGAAGTAATATTGCATAAAAAGGCACTAACTATAACATACTAGAAGTATGATAAAGAATAAATGAAGTATGAATTTGAAAATATTAAGTATTTGCCTGTTGATATAGTTGTTTTGCCCTGGAAGTATGATAAAGAATAAATGAAGTATGAATTTGAAAATATTAAGTATTTACCTGTTGATATAGTTGTTTTGCCTTCCATATGCACTGGTTCATTTTTTAGGATGACCATTATGTTAATAATGATCATTTTAAAGTATAAATGCAATCCAACCTTATTGGAAACATCAACATCAGTGTCCAAAGTGAAATACATTTTTTTTTATGGGGGCAATGTATTGAACTGCTTAGAACTAAAGGCAAATATAGACCATTTTCTCCTGAGTTGGAAATAGAACTCCATTAAATTCATGCTTTCAGAAATTGACAAGATATAGAGCTCTTTGTTGTAGATACAAATACCTAATAGCTGAATTTGAGGATCTTTCCCACTTCTAGATACATTTATGAAGTTCAAACAAAAAATAATGGAATTTTGTTATACTAGGTAAAAGACTAAAATAATGCTATATCGAGCAAAAATGTAGAGAAATTAGGCTCTTTTTCCTATTGCAGCATTCTTGACAAGAAGAAATAGAAAGAAACTCACATTGCAATGAGAAAGGTAGGAGAGATGAAAGAGAAAGATGCAAAGAATAGAAAACAAGAAGAAAGAAAGTGTCAATTAATTAAAAGTACAAAAAAATAAAATAAAATAAAAGCTAATATGACGGCATTGTCTTCTGCTTAAATGATTGGAGAGTGAACACTAAAGAAAAACTTTAAAATTAGAACTTCCAACTATGACTTTGATGAGTAGGAATTGAATTCAAATTTGAGAGTACCTTTTAATACTTTAAATAAGGGCTAAAATCATTTTACCGTCCCATGAAATGTAAAATGGGCAATTTACCTCCTTGTAATTAAAAAAAAAAAAAAAAAGGTTGACTCACTCCCTTATCCTTTTAAATTGTGGTTCACCGCTTCCTTTGATGCAGTTAAGTTGAGTTTTACGTTGCATAGACAAAAATACCCTCATATATATATACACACATATATATCAAATTATTTCTTAACCTTGTGTTTTTCTTTTTCTTTTGTTTAATCTCAACTAAATAAATTCATATTTATAAAATATATAACAGTTTTATATAAATTAAATACTACTTAATATTTATAAAATTATATATATACAAAATATAAAATTATATACATATGAAATTAATATATATACATAAAACTAGAAAGAAGTACACCGCACGAAGTCCAGTGATGCGCCTATTTCATAAAATAAATGAATTAATTTTTAAATATGGAATTTTTCAAAATTATAGACTTGTAAAAGAAAAAAAACGCAATACACTGATTTATTATATAGAATTTATTTTTGTATGTGTAGATTGATAAAGCATAAGCATAACAAAGAAGTAAATATTGCCTCAATCATTTTAACTCTACCTTAAAACAATCAGTTGGGATTAGACATTTCATTCCAACATCAGATATCATCAGCAATGATAAACTTCTTGTATTTCATAATATGGAAATCTAGAATGTTAGTTGCAATAGGCTTAGAAAGATATGGCCAAGACGGGATCTCCAAGGATTGGCCATGAAATTAACGTAATAGAGAATCTTATGGGATCTCCAAGGATTGGCCATGAAGTTAACTTAATAGAGAATCTTAGTATATAACTAAGCAAGCAACTTAATTAGTGGAACATAGTAACAGAAAATTAGGCCTAGTCCAAGGTCCTCACTTGGCAGATTCACCCGTAGAGGATCTAACTTCAATAGGCCACGTCATCGCAAATCTCACATAAAGCATAAAACTGGAACATAAAGTCAAACAATTTCGATATACTTTTGAAACAAAAAATATAAAAGAATTACAAACTAAGACACCAAATGGCAGCCACACAAATTGAAGTCCGCTCAAAAACTCGAGTGCAAAACACCTGACTACACAAGATTTGGCGTACTAATTGCAGCAACATGGAATGCTTGTTGTATTTATGCTTGATCTGGAAATTTTATAAATTTCTATCTGTGCATTTCTTCCCCAGAATTATAATTACAGATATTCAATCACCAATCATATTTTAATTCCGATTGAATTGGGACATGAATTATAACCAGCACAAAGAGAACCACTTGTCCGACCAGTCATATGCGTGCCCATCAGGAACGGCACACGAAACCAATGAATGATAGGAGTATACTCAGTAAAAGAAATTAAAACCAGCATAGAGTAAAATTAGGGGGAAAAAAATAAAAAGTGGCATGTAATTAATAAGAAAATAAGCGAGTCCATCCTACTTGGAACAAAGAAATCAACCAGAAATTGTTGGTATCATGCAATCCCCAGTCTAGGCAAAGAGTCTCATAATAAGTAAGGTCTCCTACATGGACTACATGAAACCTATATCTCTCAAATCCAAAGAAAAATAATCAAGCAAAGTTCATCCAAGCAGCTGAACGGAATATTTCCGCCATTAGTTATAGATGTATAATAGTTAAAATAAAAAAACTGGTCCTCATAACTCATCGTGAACATAACTGTCACCATAATGTAGATCAAAAACAACATCACCAGTGGCCACTTCGAAGCAAACGCAAGCAAATGACTACATATCTGCTGATGTGGAGTACTTAGATCCTAAATTAACCTCTGGTGCACCTATATTGCCACATTTGAATATCGCTAGTGAATTGTTTTTATGTCCGACTCACATTTCCAAAGTCAACGAATTTGCATTTCAGTTCAACCTCAGCCAAGAGTTTCTTCCTTGTTGATTAGTTGCCTCTCTTGTGGCCTTTTACTCCTTCACATGCATCATTTGCTCCATCATTTGCTCCATCATTGTTTGCTGCTTCCCCAACTGACGTATTGCTTTGCTCTTTAGTGACTCTGGATTGGACTCATCTTCCCTGTAAGAATCTTCAGGCCCACTCGCTTCATTATCTGGCTTTTCCCTTTCCTTCCAAACACATTACCAAGCTGCACGCTTAGCCTTTTTTCGTATTTTCTTCTTCTATTTCTTAGTGAGATCAGCATATGAACTCTTAGCATCTTTAGATGCCTCAAACTTGGAAGCAGTCTCCCCCTGTTGGATGGGAGTATACGAGGTGCACTTGATTTTCTTGGATATTTAGCTGGATCTATCATTGACAACAGCAGTCTGTTCCTTGATTCCAAATCTGTGTGCATGATTGATAATTGATGATGGAGATAATTCAATGCACCTAGAATGTGGAAACAAATTTCTTTAACCATGTGAAGAGAGGTACCCCGCTATGGTTTAAAATACTTATTTAGGGTCCAAAATTGTCTCCCATATATTCAAAACCATACAGACATGTTGACCATTTGTCCCTAAATGCTTGGAGTGATCCAAAAGCTTCACAACACATTTCTTATCTTCTGGATCTCCCTTAGAAATATGCTTTAAAATAGTGATCTCATCCATTGCTGCTTTTGTGTAGTGTTCTGCACTTTTTTGAACTTTCAGAGGTACCTATATCTATTACCAGATAAGAAGAAGGGAAGTCAGATTGCTACCTAAATCAACAATCATGACCATTTTAGCAAGGCACAATTTCTTCACGATTTCTGCATCCTAAAAAACATTATGCCAGTTGACAATTTAAATTGCCTCCAAATGCTATTCTTTCTTCTACTTGTTTGGTTTTACTTTAAGCGTTTCAATCTCTTCCTCATTCCCACCAGATTGCTGCATTGACAAGAATACAGATGCTATGACTTTCAATTTCAATCGTTAAATATTCTACCGATCCTCCCAACATTATTAGACTTAATGAAATATTTATGGGGTGTTAGTTACATATGCTTTTGTACTCCATTAGATAAACTTTATCACTAACAAATAAGCATTTGCTATATGATCAAACAACTAGATTGATAATATTTAGAAGAATTTATGCTTTATCCAACACCAGAACATACACTATTGGTGTTATCTATTCCACATGAAAGAATTGCAAGGAGAAAAAGGAAAAACTCACTACCACAAATACCTTCAGGCTATCTGGTGAGATTTCACCCATCAAACTTGCAACTAAAATATGATCAACCTCTTCTCTGTTAATGTTATTTCTGGCCTATCTTGTTAGACAACACTTGTCCTCTCCTACCTTTCAGTCTAATGCTAGTCTAATGCTAGTTTTATGCGGCAATAGAAAGACTTCATTACCATTTTCTTTGAAGTTTAAGGATATGAACAACTTTTGAAGATTCCTGACCAATGACCTTTCAGATAGTCCCTTTATATCAACAGCTTGTTCTCTGTCAATCATTCACAAAAGTTAATTAAAAGTTGAAAGCAACATATAAGGAAACTTTATCATATATCGTCACAACAAACTTATGTACAATATTCTAGCATCAGTACTTAAGTGGTAGGTTAAAACTATGGTGTTCAATACAAAACCAGTAAATACAGGCATCATGAACATCAACTTATATGAAGCGTATTCATTATCAGAATAACTCCACGCATATGACTGCTACAAATGTCAAGGTAGCCATTGGCCACAAAGAATTAGAAGTGTGACAAGGCAAGAAAACATAATCCCTGAGCTTTCAAACTTTATCTGCAGTTGACAATAAGTTATAAGAGATCCTTCATCTCATTATATAGTGAAAATATAAGATCTTACCCAATTCCTGCCTCTAGTGCTACTAAATCCATGGGACTATGGTTTTTCAAATCATCGTACAATCGTACAATGGACCCCTATAAGTAGTCTTCAAATGAATAAAAAAAGATCCTTGTTATAATAATTTCTCAATCAAAAATCTAAGTAGTAACCCTAATACTATTTTTTCTTTTCCTCATTTTTTTTGGTTTTGGTGGGACGGAGGGGGAGTGGGTGAGTTCGAGGTCAGTAGTAGTCCCCAAAACTAGCAAACTTAAGAAAAATACTAAAATATAGTTTCAAAGATTTCTAGATGGCGAGGTAACTTGCCATTAAAGCTTTTAACATACAGCAGTTCTGACTAATCTTCAATTAGCCACAAAGCTTAGTTTGAAGCACATATGCTGAGCAAATATTCTTTAGAGAAAAGAAATACAATAACAAATATTCTCTTCTGAAATATTGTAGTTTCAGTGAGAATAATGAATGCAACGTGGAAATGATAAGTTCAAATGTTGGAAAATATAATTACCACATTAACAAAATAAAATTAAAAACATAATAAAATCTTTTTCTTTGGACAAATTTTCTCATAAGTACCTGCTCTAAATCCCCGGCAACAACAGGAAATTCCTTTAGTATATATTTAACCATAGCCTCCGACCTCTCGGACTCAAAGTTCAACCCAGGCTTACTCTCGTCATCCGAATCATATCTTCTCTTCTTCCCTTCCTTTCTTTTGTGCTTCTCTCTATCTTTTCTGAGATGTTCCTTTTTCTTCTTACTCCTCTCATCATCTCTTCATAAATTTTCTCTTCTTCACTTCTCCTCTCGTTCACGGTGTTATGTGGCTTTTTAATTTCGATTCAAGCTCATCGTCGGGTAATGAAGTGGCAGCAGAGAAGGAGGTGGACAATGAGGATTCTGACTCTGTCCTTGGAAGCAAGAGTACCAATCCCATGCATCTTCTGGAGCTTCTGAATCCCGTCCTCCTTCTTTTAGTCTTGCTCATCTAGGATTCTAAGAAAAATCATAGTGTTACGATAGGAAAACTTAAAGAAAAAGAATAAATTGGCACACCTCATGATTCTTTAGATTCCTTTGTCAATGCTATGTTGTGCATTCCCATTATCATTTTCACCTTCTATATCTTCAAATTAGGGGACAACATTCCATTATAATGCCAATCTCTATCCTTTTATATTTTTCCAACTCTCAGTTTAGTTGATTCCCTTGCTTTTATCTATTACTTTTTATTTCAAATCAATTATGCACATTTCTCCTCAATTTTAATATGATTTCTCATAACTCCATTGCTGTCGACAACCATTCCCTAGACTACTATATTTTTTAAACTACAACATATGAATTCATCAAATTTTAACCTATTCATATGATCTTTTAAATCTTCAAATGTAACTCTGTTTTAGAGAATCCTCAACTTATGAATTTAAAATCTCACAAAACACATCTAAGTGTGAAATATTTCTCCAAATACACCTTTTCAAAATTCAAAAGTCTTGTGCTTGACATCCTATGTTTACTAGACCATACATCGTCCTGGAAACATATCTTTTCATCATTGATTATTCTCTTAATTTTCATTGCTCATGGTCTCAAATTCTTATCATCATATCCTTTGTCAATATAAACATACTGTTTATATCAATTGTATACATAGGTCATACATCACTCAACCCTAATACTCATGCATTTCTCAAATACACTATTACTCGTAATGATCCTTTTCTTGTGTATTTATACAATCTAATTCTCATCCATAAGTGTGTGGCAAGAATATGTTCACCCCCATGGTAATCACCTTCTGACCACTTCGTATCTTCCTAGAACAATCCTTACTCATCATATATAACTTCCGCAAATATTGCATGCATAATGTGGATTTCCAAAGTAACTCTCTACATGCCGAGTA
The DNA here is from genome assembly GCA_014898725.1 of Jacaranda copaia. Classification (NCBI taxonomy): domain Eukaryota; kingdom Viridiplantae; phylum Streptophyta; class Magnoliopsida; order Lamiales; family Bignoniaceae; genus Jacaranda; species Jacaranda copaia. Next base: position 1,097,985 of record JACGDI010005492.1, on the reverse strand, counting down.
TAAATTTTTTCCAAATAGTCATCTACTCTTCAAATTCGACCTTAACGAATATTGCTCATACAACACCATAGTTTCAAATAGCATCTTCCTAACAAATGACTAGATACGTTTAGATGTTTGACATACAAGAAGTAAGAGGTTGTACACTAGTTGGCCACCCTAATCATAACCTTTCCCTTCTTTAATGTCAAACATTATCCACAAAAATTCATATTCTATTCATTTCCACATTCAATTCCACAATCAAACCTCATTTTTACCAGTCCAAAATTTTCACATTCCAAGAATCGTATCTCGACATAGCTTAGGCATTCTTTAACTTAAGTACGCACATCTAAAGTATTTCCAAAATCAAGCTTATTCCCTATAATTCGAGAATTCCACATTCCAAGGATCATATCCTAATATAGCTCAAGTTTTCCTTAACCTAAGTGTTTACATCTTAGATGATCCCCAATTCAAGCCTAATCTCTTGTGAACCCATTGATTCCAGTACAAAAATCATTCCTATATTAACCTAGGACATCAAAAACCTAGGCTCTAGTACCACCTCTAGCACACTGCTTAGATGATGCTTGCTTCAAAATGAGAAGCTATTCCCGTCTTTTCCACAAAAAATTAAATCAAATATGCAACTCCAAATTTCAAATTAAATACCTGAACTACATCCAAAAATAATTTATCCCAACTTACTACTATAAAGCATTATGTAACATCTCGCAAGGAAATACAAACCTACCATACAATTTCTAGTACTAAGTCTACAACTATTATCTGTATTAGAGCTATACATGCATAATCACCCGTTCAAAATTAGTATACAATTCAAAATAAAATCATCTAAGGAATCACCAGTTCAAACTTCAACATTTACATACATTCTCAAATTTAGACGTCTAGATTAGGTATGAACTATTTATACAAGCATAAAACCTAATCTATTACACAACATAATTTCTCTTAAGCATGCCTCAAGCCCTCATCCGTCATTTAGCCTTGTCTGGGAAGGGAAAAAAAGATAATAAAGACAAGTAAGTCCTAAAGACTTAGTGAAGGGGAAATATGATGATCTGTTAAGGAAAAACTATGGAAGGAGCAGCAATTCAACAAATTTACCATCATCAAGACTTTACAATTTGAAAAAAAATTATATTAAAGGATACTAAATTCAATAAATGGAAAACCATCTTCGCCTTTATTGCTCCTAGAATAGAGTACAAGCAAAATCAAACAACAACCTAAAGTATAACATTCATGATAGATTTTCCTCATTCCTTTGTTAATCTCCTCATTCCTTTGTTAATCCAAGCATAACAACTCTATACGATTCATTATCTCAAGCATGACAACTCGATATGATCCATTATCCCTATATATCGATACAATTAATAAACAATCGCCGACGAGTCTAATTAAATGATGTGCAAACCTATTCAATGAAGAGTGTAAACATGAATTGGTTCAATAAATAATTGCCGACAAGGCCAAACAAGCGATATGTGGAACAAATCTAATTAAGAGTGCAATACATGATTTAGTTTAGTAAACAGTTGTTGATTGAAGACACCGTATACTTTCTCAGATTGAAGACACCATTGTCTTCCACGCGCCGAGTCCGTCAAAATCCACTCCTTATTTATGAGTTTCCATCACCAAAACTAAGCAACCCATCACCACCACTATGAGGTTCCCTTTGGTGCTTAATTCTGGGCAATTAGCCGGTTGTCTCCATGAAATATTGGTACCCACGCATTCATTGAGCTGTGGGAAGTACAATGGTGTATAGAGTGTCAAGCTTCGTCGGCGCCAGAGGAGAGTTCACGAGAGAGGGAAGAGGGGTTTTCATGTATGAATTTGAAGAAGTATGGGTAGTGGTTTGATATTTAAAGGGTTATTTTTTGGAATTGCTGGTCAACCCTCAATATTTATCTTAGTTTTCAATTAGACACTTAAAGTTTTAATCGACTTTCAATTTACCCCTCAACATATTAGTGCCTCAAATTGGCCCTATCGACCTAAAATATTCATAAATTGACCCCAAAATTCTCAAAATTTAACAATTAAGTTTTTCCTATTTATATTTTGACCCCCAAACTTTGTTTTTTTAATAAAATGAAATTTCACCAATTATATATATTTTTAGGGGTGTTATGGGATATCTTAAAAATAATTAGATTTGAAGAACTTTTATGAGTTTGAAACTTACATGGCAACCTACATAAATTATTCATTTATCAAATTTTGAATTCTTTTACCACAAAAATAATGTTCGGTATAGGTACAATTATCCTTCTTATAAGGAACAAGTAAGCTGTAGAAATTTATATATATATATATATATATATATATTTAAAATTCTCAATTGTTGAGTAGACTATAATTTAATTAAGATATAATATAATTTTAAAATTTATTTCAAAATTTATACTTCAATGGAAAATAAGTAATTATTTATGTGAATTACAAATCAAAAGGATTACTAGTTAAGAAAATTTAGCTTGTTTATCTCAACATGACTTAAATTATAAACTCCTTTATTTAGATAATTTTTAAATTATTCTTAGAATAGAATTCTATGATTAAATTAAAAAATAAAAATATCTTTTATTGGTGAAAAATTAACCTTAATATTTTTATTTAATTAAATTATTCAACTTTAAACATATATATACTTATTAGATGGTCCAAATGTGTCTACTTTGTTTATTATTTTATCTTATCAAGGCACGAAGAATTATTTTTAATTGTTAATCATCTTAATTTTTTCTCTTATGTTTAAATATACGTTTTTGAAATGATCTACATGATTGTTTTCATTATTTTATTATTTATTAATATATTTAGAAACTATACTTTGATAATCTAAATTTATGTATGTAGGAATGATGTCCCAGCTCGACTAATTTGTAAAATGTGAGGCTTGGTTTCTAATTTGGCATATTATTTTTTAAGTTGACAAAATTTATCCCATTTCAAAAGGCAACAATAAGATAGTTATCTTTTCTTGTTTTTCCTATCTAATATTTCTTTTTGTTTCTCCAATTAGTTACTTTTCTCTTTCTATTATTTCAATTTTTTCTTTTATTTATAATAAATTTTGAATAAAAACATTAAAAGTATTAAAAATATAATAACAAATAAAATGTAAATGAATGTTTTACTTTTATACCACAAAACTTTTAGTGCACCCATTGAATATGGTAACTTGCTAGTATATATAAAATGTGAGAGCCTTAATAACTAGCTTGTTGTGTTCTTTTACGAGTTGATAAAATAAAAACTATTTTTAAAGATGATGACAAGCAAGTTTTTTTCTTTTTCCTTTTCTCATTCAAATATTTTCTATTTGATTATCTCTTTATTTATTTATTTTGTTTTTTATAGTGACTTCATTTAACTCTTTGTAATCAATGCACATTCTCAAGGATCCATCTTTCTTCTTGACAAATAATACTGGGCTCTCCAAGTAGATAAATTTCTTTTCCAGTATTTTCTAAAGTTGATCCTTCAATTCTTTCAATTCTGCTAGTGCCATTTGGTAGGGAGTTTTGGATACTAGTGTGGTTCCTGGGAGAGTATGAATAACAAATTCTATCTCCCTATCCGAAAGTAATGAGTTTTGCTCTTCTGGGAATACTTCAGGGTATCCAACCACTACTTTTACCTCAGTTTATTAATAAGATAAGCCAAAAATCCCCATCCACCTTCCTTCAATATCCTACAAGCTTCCAATGTGGACACAATTAGTACTGAATGATTTTTATCCATTTGTTGATGGGTTGATATCAACATCGTATTTCCAAGTATCGCACACTTTGTGTAATAGTTCACCTGTGCTTGATATCTGTACAGCTAATCTATCCTAAGAATCAAATCACATCCTTGAATGGGCATTTGAATTGGATTGGCTGGGTATATCTCACCTCCTATCATGATCGAGCATTCCCAATATATAGTATCCATAGTTTACGCTATTCCTAATGGCGTTAAGACTTCTAACTAGTATGCCATAGTTTTGGTTTGCTTGTTCATCTTTTGGGAGAATGTGGTAGATATAAAAGAGTGAAATGCATTGGGATCATACAAAGCATTACCAAAAATTCCAAAGAAAAAGATCATACCTTCAACAACCTCATTTGGGTTGGGTACATCATCTCCTATTAAGGCATAGGTGCAAGCTTTCACTTTCTGCTTCCCTTTTCCACCCATTACCCTGCTTTTCTTTTCCACCAGCAAGTGCTAGCCCTCTCTTCTTGGGGTAGTCTCATAAAAAGTATTAGTTACTGCCACATCCTATACATCTACTCTATTTCATCCAGTATTCAATTTCCTCATGTCCTAACCTTCCATAGAATCCACACTATTCTTGAGCCACTCTTGGAGCCAGTCTAGTACCATTTCAGCTTGTGTTGCTCAGGGTGTAGCTTTCCTAATTTGTAGTTTAGATTACTTTCTTCTCATGCTAACTTTTCCTATGAGGTATGGCCTCCTTTCCAATTTTTTTCTTCAATTTTGTGGATTTTCTACAGTTCCAACTCCAACTGCATTACTTTACTTACTGCTATGTTCAAATTTGGCAGATTGAAAGCGACCAGATGTCATTTGAGGTTTAGTCTCAATCCCTATACAAACTGTTGAGTCTATCTACTCTCATTTTCTATCATAGAATGAGCATACTGAATTAACCGAAAGAAAGCCGCTTTACGTTAACTAACTGAGTGGTTCCTTTGAATCAGGCTGATAAATTTTCTCTCTTTCGCTTGTTTAACTATAGAAGAAATATACTTATCCATAAATTCTTAGGTAAAATTTTCGTAGGTTCTAAGAGTTTCTTTGGTAGTCTACCTTCAATTGATCATCTTTTACCAATTATGTACAAGGCCTTTTAGGAGAAAAGTGGTGTATCAAATCTTTTGCTCATCAAGGTACCGCATAGTCTCAAATTTCCTTTCCAGACTTTCAACCCACATTTTAGCCTTTCTGTTGTGGAGCTCTATGAAAAATTTAGAGGGTTGGAGTTTTAGAAATTGTTCTAGTGCTCGATCATCAACAACCTCATCATTTGCCCTTGCTCTACCTTCTCTAGCTGGGTCACATTACCGACTCCATAGCCCTTTTAGGTCCTCATACTTAGCAGGCTGATTCAAGGCTGGTTGTTCCAATAGATTAGATTGTGAACCTTCTTTCTCAAACTATAGTTGCTGATAGGTAGGTCCTCCCTATCTAATGTTTTAAGGTGCGATGCATCTCCTGCTAGGTAGTCTTCCCCTACAACCTACTTTTGTCGGATCCAAAGTGTAAACACTCTCATGTGATGCCATCACAAGTTAAATCCTTCTTTAAGTCTTAAACATATGATCGTTTTGTTGCAACAACATTCAAATCATTATCAACTCCTTCAGAATCTCAGTTCATAGCAAGAAATACAGAAAATAAATAATAAATCAAACTACATAAAGTAAATAATACTCAAATAGGTAACAACCGAGGAAAATTTCTCTTCATATATATCTAAGTTAGCATAAGTAGTTACATCCATGAATTTACAATTCAAAATTTTCAAAATTGTTACACTATCAGTATGCCTAGTCATAAAAAAATTGACAAGACTATATAGGTATTGTCCCAGATTTAGGTAACATACCCTAACGGTTAGAAGCTTCACTATACATATATACGTAGATACATCTTACATACTCATCAAGGCATTCAGTTTAAGTCTGCCACATCTATGATAACATATTCAACATCATCATCCTCTTCTTCGATCTCCACATTCACATCATCTTCAGGGGGTACATCTTCCAAAAACTCCAGTATGTTTAGGTTATCATCGGGTGGCACATCCTTTGGAAACTTTAACTCAGCTATATCATCCTCTAGTGGTATGTTAACTAAAAAACTCCTATATTGGGTCTATCTCCAAGTCCTTCTCAATCAGATCCTCCTCTACATGGTTCTCCTCTATGGGGTCTTTCTTAACACCACCCTCAATAGGCCTTCCGACCTATACCTTTATTAGCTCTCTAGTAGGAACCTCCTTGATATAAATACCCTACTCATATCTCTACTCAGACATGTGTTGAATTCCTAATAGTTCAGCTCTAGTATCGATTCTTACCCTAACTCCTATGGCTTGATTTATGGCGCTGCCAAAGAAGGCTACTTTTCTCTTGACCTCATCCATGATGACATAGGTAACATCTACATTTCACCTAGGATCAAACTCTAAGGCCCTCCTTTATTTGAAATCATATAGCCGGACATTTCTTTATCTGGGCCTCTGCTATCCTAATTTGTATCTTTTCTTTTCTATGTCTCTCCTCAATCTGTCTAACATATAGCTTCTAGCTCCCATTGTTGACTTTAAGTGATAGGCCTTAGCTTCTCTATCCCTCAAGGTCTCTCTTATATCATGAAGTCTTTTCTGAAGATCTTTATCACCTCCTTTAATTTCTCATTTTCCATCTCTAAAGCTCTAATATTTTTCTTTAAGGATTCCACATTTTCATTCTCTTCAATGAGTTCCTTTCTATCTCGATGACCATTAGCCATCCTACATTCATAACTTTCCTTTATCAATATTAAACAAATCAAATTCATCTTAAGTTCCCATGTTACATAAAACTTTCTTGGCATATATAAATTACTTAGAGGTCGTATCCTAGGATCTTGTCCTAATTTAGCTCGAGTTTCCAAACCAAAGCTCTGATACCACTTGTAGCACCCCTTTTCAAGCTAACACCTAAGGTGAGGTACTATTTCAATTCATTTCTTAAGCATGCAATAATACAATTGATAGGCCCATAAAATTTTTCGCAATTTTCCAATAACATTAGCAACTTCACAACCTTACAGCATGATTTAGTCTAAATGCAGAAGCTATATCAAAGTACTAGATACCATATTAAGAATTTCAACAACATTTAAACCAAAATATCATCATTAGCATCCCAAAATATACATAAATACCATAAGTCTAATAGTAGTCATGTCATATCACAACATCTCTAAAATAAAACAACCCAAAGTGTATTCATATATACATTTACACAATCAAACTCTAGTACAAATCATCCCTATCAGATCTTATCAGTCCTTATAGCCTCATATCTCATATCTATCTGAATAAAGATGAGTAATACATGAGGATGAGTCATAAGGACTCAGTGACAATAGTGTAAAGCAATGCAAGACCAATCAAGATTCAAAGTTGGTAGATAATAAATACTAACAATTTAGCATGGGAGTAACAAGTTCATGCCAAAAAAGAACAATGAAAGGGATCACATTACTAGTAAATGCTAGGTCGGAAGCTGTGACCATCATCGTAATGTTTTGTTCATCTCAATCGATCTTGCTTGGGAGATATAGCGACATCTCAATTGATTATAGTTGGGAGGTTTAAATATGGCTCGTTTGCTCAAAATATTAGTTCGATCTAGACTAGGAAATCACTCCAGCCTTATTACTCCTAGAGTAGAATACAATTTCAAGAATAGCAAACCCAACCATATATGCAAGTGAATAATCAAATACATCATACATAATAGAGCATCCTTATACCTCCATGACAATACAATAACAGTTCAATTCAATTCAGTAAACAATCAATTTAGTAGCTTGAGCATGACAACTTGGCAATAACAGTAGTTCAAGTATAACATCTTGACATTAACATTAGCTCAAGCATAATAGCTTGGCAAGGCACTCAGCCAACAATTCTTCTGTACACATATCTTTTACTTTGATCAATCAAGTAGTCAAATGCCAGTGTGGTAGAATAATAAGTTTCATAATACGATTTTAATAAAGCCAATTTGAGAAACAACAGCAACAAGAATCAATCAAGGAAGTCAACATGGCTAATGATAATATACAATGTAGTTTAATTAATATGATAACATAAAAGACATGAAACTATTCCTCGTACCAGAATGGGAATACTCCATTGATTCAAAATGGTTTTAATACACATGAGATAACGGTATAATTCACAAACTTAATGATTAATGATAGTCAATGATATTCAATGAATGAAATTAGGACCTTAGAACCACACAGGGTTTGGAAAACAATAATAAGCAATAACGATAGTCAAAATAGTAGAACCTCACAGGGTTCAGGAAACAACAATAATGATAACCAGATCATATGTCAAATAGTAAAACCTCACAGGGTTCAGGAGTCAATTGAAAATAGTAATGATACCAAAGACAGGTATCAGATCAACATAACCTTATAAGATTCAATCACAATAACATTGCTTTACTCAAACAAGTACCAAGTCCATAGATCCTTACCTTAATAACGTCAATGATGCAGTCAAGCTCTATTGATCCTCAGGGCCCAATCCACCATCACCTTTTCAAAAGAGTAACCTTTCATCAAAATCCTTTTTCAACCTTAACAATTGCCAACATTTATAATCATTCTAATAATAGTCCAATCTGAGCAATTATTAGACTAATAGGTTGGTTAGGGTTCAATTTAATATTGCTACCCTAAACATGTTGTTTGTATCTTGTTTGTATCAGATATGTAAACATATACGAAGTTCACGTATATATAAAATTCTATAATGATACTCAATATTGATTATAGCAATCCAATTATCGATAAAAATCCAAGTTCTTGTTACTTAAGTTGTGGTTATATAAAATTAGGATTTTCCTCACTTAGTAAGCCATATAACCTAAAGTTTACATGAAATAATACCATTTTCAATTCACTAGGCTTACGTAATCGATCAAAGGTGTTCTTTTCTTATGCATGGGTGTTCTGATTGATCATTTCTATCATTACATTTGATAATACAAAGTTTTATGATGATCAAAATGTGCATATATATACATGCAATTATATACACAATCATTATCGTTCTTAAACCAATTTCTCACAAACGAGGTGGAATTTCGATGATCAAATTGCAAGCATGAGTTCATCATGATGAGACAGTGATTCTACCTAGTTGTCATTGCACTGCTGCAACTGTCGGGAAACTAAACCATCGTCACCAAGAGATGCTCCTCAGCTCATAGAACTAAAGCCCTTAATCAATTTTTGCCAACAACATTGAATCACCCACCCAAATTTTACCTAAAAGTCACTCCACCACCTCACGCCACCACACCGATTTGAGCTGAATTTCATCACCATCGGTGGACCATTTGAAATCTGAAGATACTGATAAGTTCTTGGAGTTGAGTTCTACGAAGCCCAGCTTTTAGCTTCACCAATTGGTCATCAAAAAATATTCTCAATCATGCTCCGTGTAGTTTACTTTCGAACATTGTTTTCACTACCATTCAACCACCATATTCACCAGCATGTAGGTGTCTTGAGGTCATGATGTGAAGAGAAAGAAGATGGTTGGGTTGGTTTTGGGTTTTGAGATCCTCTTAAGGTTTTTTGGAGAGAGGGAGAAGATAATGGGGTGGGTATTTGGTTGAGAAGAATGGTGAATGAGGGGTGGAGTTGAAAATTATAATATTTATAGAAATGAGTTTTCCTTTATTGCAAATTGACCCCAAAGGTTTCTACTAACCCTCAATTAAGTCCAACCAATTTTTAATATATTCAAATTAATTACCAATTTGCAATAGTCCTCACATTAAGTCCTCTAATGTATAGAAATTAAACATTAACCCATCCAAATATAAATAATGATATAATTAAGTCTTCTGAATTGGTATTTTAACCCATAAAACTTTTAAAAATTATACAAAAATGAAATAAATGTTTAGAAAATATTATTTAAATAAAATATCAAGATAATGCATTTTAGAGGTGTTATAAGTAGCAAATGGATTTTTCATGACTATATCTAGTACATATAGTTTTGTGAGCCTTTAGTTAGCTATTTGGAAGTGTAAGACTTGTTATAAAAATCAAGCATGTTATGTTTGAATTTGGCTACTCCTTAATGTAAATATAATACAAATATAAACTTGTGGTGTCTATAGTTGTGTGTTGATGTAATAGTTTTGTGATCTCTTGGAGAACCTTCTAAGTATTGAAATGACATATGATGATGTACATATGGACTACCCAATGGAACTAAGCTCTCCATGATTTCATTGAATCACCAAAAAGGTTTAACACTCATTATCGGAATAGTTTAACTTGCTTCCTATAAGTTTGATTGTGGAAATCAAGAAAATTTTAAGTGATGACGGATAATAGAACCTTAGTATATGGAATTACTAGACAACCCTAGAAAAATATGGTGACACCATGTGCCTTAATAAGAATGGATATGTTGGGAAACCAAAAAGTGAAGATTCTTAAAAATCTTAGTGAAGAAAAATTCACTAGGGAATGAATAAAGTATGTTGTGATGATGGAATAAAATAGCATTTGATTGATGTAAGCAAGGAATGACACCATTATATGTGCAAGTATTAATTGAAGTTCTTCTAGTCGAAGCTAAAAATTTGGGGACCATATTCTTTTAAGGGATGGAGGACTATAACACTCCTAAAAATATATAATTGGTGAAATCTCATTTATTAAAAAAAAGTTTAGGGGTCAAAACATAAATAGGCAAAAACTGCATTGTTCAGATTTTGAGAGTCTTGGGGGCTAATTTATTAAAATTTTAGGTCAATCGGAGCAATTTGAGGCACTAATAAGTTAAGCAGCAAATCAGATGTCGATTAAAACCTTTATGAGTCTAATTGAAAATTGAGATAAAATATTGGGGGTCATTGCAATTCTAGATAATAGCCTTTTAAATAGCAAACCATCCCCCCATACTTTTTTCAAATTCATACATGCAAACCCCTCTTTCCTCTCTGGAGAACTCCCCTCCAATGCTGGTGAAGCTTGACACTCTATACACCATTGTACTCCTCTTAGCTCAAGGAACACGTTGATACTAATATTTCATGGAGACAACTGGCAAATTACTGGGAATTAAGCTCCAAACAAAAGCTCACGATGGTGGTGATGGGTTGCTTACTTCTGGCAATGGAAACTCATAAAGAGTAGGTTTTCATGGGCTTAGTGCTAAGAAGACAACGGTATCCCCAATTTGAGAAAACAACGATAGATGGAGAAATAATTGAAGAAACGGCGAGGTGGCAGTGATGGTGGTGCTGCGACGGTCTTGGCCAAACAACATCCAATCACAAAATTAGACTGGGAGTTTTGATCATCGAAGCAAGGCACATCCTTTAGTAGTGTCGGCTTAATTTAGGCGGCAATGCATGATAAAGCTCCAGTGGTTGACGATAGTGATCAACAACTTCCAAGTAGAATCTCTAGGACGATGATCCGAATGCATGCAACAAGAATTCAAATTGTTAATTGACCTTGAACTTGGTTAATTTGATAAAATCTAGATTAATCGGTTAATTGGATTCCTAATTTAATCAGATTAAATTGTGAAATTCATTTTCATTGTAAATTTAAGTATATTATACCAAGAATTGTGATTATAGATTAACATAATTAGATAGGAATTCGGTTGTAAGTATATGTGGACTTGGATCGTAAATTAGAAGCTAGTTATCATTAAATTAAGTTAATTGAGAAACCTTGTTTAAATGGTTAAATGTTTCCTGAATTGAACTAATTTAATCATTGATTTAGTTTCTATAGTAAATCATGATTAATTAAGCTAAACTAGGCGATTCAAGCCCTAATTTTATATATGTGAGGCCTAATTGATAAATTGGATTATTAATAGTAGATTTGACCATTATAATTTATAAATCAACTTTGTGTTACATTGCAAGGATAATTGAAATATAAAAATCTAAATTAATTTGTTAATCGGAGCGTATGTGATGGTAGGTATTATGGAATTAACAACATAACTAGCATGTCACCTCTCAAAAATTTTGGAATTGAACCTTCAAAAATTATGTTAATTATTAAATGATTGATAATAGAATATAAATAGCTTAATTATTGTTCAAAAGGTCAAAACCAGTGTTTTAACATTTAATATGTTCTATTGGAATAGGTAACAAAGATCTAAGGTCTCCAGAACCATAAGACATGATAGCATCTCTGTGGAGATTTAAGGTGAGGGTAAAACCTATTTTTTCTGGGATGTGAATGTTTTGTGATTATTTGAATTCCTTTATTGTTTATCTATTGAAATTGATTGTACTCATTCTAGGTACTAGTTTGTTATTATCCTATCTATTATTTGTCCAATTTGCCCTATAACCTTGCTGACTTTTCCCTTCACTGCATCAATTTTAGGGCTTGTTGACCAAATCATGTTTTTCTCTCCATATTGAATTCTTCTACATATTGTTTGTATTGCCTTATTGGCAATTGTTTGTTGAACCAAACTGTGTTTTGTTTCCCCAATTGAATTGTCCTGTATATCATTTGTTTGGCCTTGTAGGCAATTTTTTGTTGAACTAAATTGTGTATTTCGCTCTTAATTGATTTTTTCTGCATATTGTTTGTTTGGCCTTATCAACAGTTGTTTATTAAACCAAATCGTGTTTGCATTCTTGATTTAATCATTTTGCATATTGTTTGATTGGTCCTATCGTAATTGTTTATTAATTGTATCGGTATATAGGGATAATAGATTATACCGAGCTGCCATGCTCGAGATAATGGATCATACTGAGCTAGCTATCATGCTTGAGATAATAGATCATACTAAGCTGTCATGCTTGGATTAACAGAGGAATAAAGAAAATCTGTTATGAATGTTATACTTTGGGCTACTGTTCAATTTTGTTTGTACTCTATTCTAGGAGCAATAAGGGCAGAGATAGTTTTGTTTATTGAATTTGATATCACTTATGCTCTGACATAATCTTGTTTCTAATTGTAAAGTTTTGCTAATAATAAATCTATTGAATTGCTACTCCTTCTATAGTTGTTTCTTAATAGATCGTCATATTTCCCCCTCACTAAATCTTTAGGGCTTACCCCCTCTTTAATATCGTTTATTCTCTTTTTGGACAAGATTGAATGATGGATAAGGGCTCAAGATGTGCTCAAGAGAAATTATGTGTTGTAATAAATTGGTTGTTATGCTTGTACATATAGATTACACCTAATCTAGATGTTTAAACTTGAGAATGTATGTAAATGTTGAAGTTTGAATTGGTGATACCTTGGATGATTTTCTTTTGAATTGTATACTAAGTTTGAATTGGTGATTATGCATGCATGGCTCTGATACAGATGACAGTTGCAGACTTAGTGCTTGAAATTGTATGACGGGTTTGTATTTCCTTGCAGGATGTTAGATAGTGCCTTATAGTAGTAAGTTGGGATTATTTGTTTTGGATGTTGTGTAGCTATTTATTTTGAATTTTGGAGGTTTATTTGATTTAAACTTTTGTCAAAAAGATTGGAATTGTTCCTTGACCCGAAGCAAGCACCCTTTAGGTAGGGCGTTAGATATCCTCTGTTAAATATAAAAATAATTTTCAAATAAAACCATATTATATCCAGAATATAACTAACTACATTTAAAGTGTAATATAATATGAGAAGTTACTTCACAATTCTATTATCTCTCAATTTATTTTTTATATTATCAAAATTTTCAACTAGAGTCAACACAATAATAGAAAATCTATTCTCAAATATCTGAAGTAAATTTATTGTAGGGTAAGTAAATATATTGTTGTTGTAGTCGAAATTTTCAAAAACTTGATAAAAGAACACTTAAAATAACCAATGAGATCATTCTTCTTATTTTTTATTATATTTATTTGCACATTTTTCAATAGGTATGTCATATACATTTATTTATGCATTTTTTTAAAACATGAATTTACAAAAGAATACTTTATGTGCATAATATTTGGCAGGAACAGTGTTAGGTCAATAAGTTTTATTCAAACTAATGTAAATATTAAATTATTTGTACATTATGTGCTAAACGAGATAATAATATGTGTTATATATTAAATAAATATTAAAAACTAATTATAATTTATAATAATTTCTATAATATAAAAAATATTATCATATTGACAAATAATTAACATTTTGAATCCTCAAGCATTAGATGAATTGTTACTACAACCTCTGCACTATTACGAGATCATACTAAAGATTTTTATATTAAAAAAATAGTTTGCTTATATATCATATTAAAATATACATTGAACATGTGTAATTTCAGACGATATTAAAAAAAATATTTCCTTTTCCTATTATTTTTTGTATTTTAACAATTTTAAGAATCTATGTGTAATCTACAAATTCTTGATACTCGTGATAGGCTAGAAATTTTAACGATTTTATAAGCTAGAAATTCTTGATTCTCTACAATTTAGCTAGGATATATAAATCATCTTTAAAGTTTAATATTTTTAAATGAAAATTTCATTATATTATTAAAAACTAAGTTTTCTTTTTTAAAAAAATATTAAAATTATACTTTTAGTTATTTAATTATATGAAGTAAAATGAATATTATTAAAAAATAAAATAATTGAATAATTAAACTATTTGCTGTTTAATGGTGACATTGAAACAATTTATAAGTTATCTAAAAATACTTTGGGAAACATATACTTTCCAATTCATTAATTTCTCTATTGTCCATTTAAATTCTTTGTTATTCATCTTTATTTAAAATACCAACTTCTCTATTATTTCTTGGATTATAAGATAAATTTTTCAAGGCCCCAAGAGAAATAATGAGAAAGGAGTCAAGAATGAGGTGAATATATATGTAATTAAAAAATTACAAAAAATTAGAGTTGTATTCCTAACTTCACTTAATAAACTTTATTTTGGCATTATTTATTTTTATTTTCATATTTATTTATTTTCATAAAATTTTTGTGAATACTCGTGAATCAAAGCACAAGAACATAAATAAATGAATAAAAAGTTTGCAACTTTTTAAATAAGAAAATGTGATTTATGTTAAACTAAGATAGAAAAATGGCACAAAAAAAAAAGTGGATGGATAAAATTTGGATGAAGGCAACAACAGTCCACAGAAAATAATATATTGGAAGTAAATCACAGAAAATAATATATAAGAAATTGCCACACATATTTATACTTTCTTATTCCCTTAATGTTTATAAGTGAAAATTATAATTTTTTAAAATTTTTTTCAAACAAGATTTTCATAAATCAAAGTCAGTAATAATATAAATCTAAATTTCTATCTTTGTTCCTTGTATTTTTTTTTTAAATTAGATAACTCAAATATTAATGATTTTTTTAAAGAATAGTGATATCTAATAATAATGTTTTCCTATATATGTAAATCATAATAATAATAATAATAATAATAATAATAATAATTCTTATTATTTTTTTCTTGTGTAATGTTTATATTTGAAGATATTGTTAAGTCTTTATTACTATTAATTTTACTATCTTATTCAGGACTTAACAAATAGGTTTCTTGCTTAAAAATTATAATTGCCTAGTTAATTGATGAAAGTTTTGAATTGCAAGAGCATAAGTTAAGAAATTGTAAAAAGGGACAACTTGGCACAAGTTGATGGAATGTTGGCATGGTTTCCTGTGATATAATTAAGGACAAGTAAAAGTCTGTTTTTATTTCCTTTAACTCTAGTTACCTATTCTTCTTACAGGACTTTGTTACTTAGCATAAATAGACATTTCAAAAACTTAATTAGTATTCAAACTTTGATTTTTTGGATTGAACATCAGAAGTTTTCCGAGAATCCAGATCTAAAGGAAGATAAAGTGGTGATCATATTCATTTAGGAATAGAATTTTTTCTTCTCTCTTTGATTTTCTTTTTAATTCTGAATTTGGTATGATGTTTCATTTTTCATATGTTTTTTTGAAAATTCAGTTATGATTTAACTCATCAATCCAGGATTATGATGGATTTTTATGAATAAATTGATGCATTATTTTCTTTCATGAAATTAGTAGCAATTTAAGTCATTTCTTCTATCATGTGCTCTTTTTGTTTGATTATTTGATCAACAGTCAACAGCATCTTGAGACCCTAGAGGAATCATGGAATAGAAACTTTAGGGATTGATTGATAATAAAAGAGCCTAAGTTTAATAATTCATATAAAAATATAGTGAATTGAATAAATTAAGAATTTGATTGCAAGTAATTTATAAGAACTCCACAATTGCATGAGACTCATAAATAATAACTTGTTATAAAATTTATAGGAAGGAAACAATATAATCAACTAATGTGATTGATGAAATCTTAATTCTAAACTTCGATATTCTAATAGAAAATTTAATTAGTAATTTCTTCTTATTTTTTATTAGTTTAACTTTCAACTCAACACAATTAATTGTTGTTTGAAAAAAAAAAAAGAGTGATAGATTAGTACTTAGTGGCTAATAATTTAGTTCCCCACAAGATTAACACCTTCTTTTAACTTTATTACATGTTGTGATGCGTACCCTTGTGAGATTGTTTGTGTGGCACCCCACTCGGGGTATCACCCTAAGTGGAGAAGCTACCAATTTAAACTTGAAATCTAATCAAATAATAGTTGTGAAACCTAAAATTAATCATCTCAAGGTAAAACAAGTCACCCAAAGCATAACATATACAACTCCAGTATCCTAGGATCATACAACATTCCCATAATATCTCTTACTAATAGTGTCGATTTGGTGGAAACAATATGTACAACCAAACACCTAATCTATTACAAAATACTTCAGTCCAAAATGTGATCCTTTGCCCGTTCACCTTGACCTATCTGAAAAATAAGAATAACAAGGAGAATGAGTCTTAAGGACTAAATAAGAGTGAGTCTTAAGGGATTAGTGAGAGATTCCATAATAGAAGCTAAAGAGAATAATGAACTACAATAACAAATAACAAAACCTTTTGATAACAATTTAAATGATCAAGTCAAGACTATCAAGAATTAGTCTTTAAAATTAAAAAGAACACGAAACATATAAACACTTAGCAGGCCTGTTGGCATCCCTCCTTATTGCTTGTCGATCAATACAAGATAAAAATCAATATTAGTTAATTTGAACACAAGAACTTTCCCTTATCTCACCACTTTCTTGAGCACACAACTCGACGTGTAACAATTCACTTATGTGGCATGGTCAACCGCATAGCCGACAAGTCCCATTCCAATAACATGATACGTGAACAATTAAGATAACTATCAATATGGTTAGGTCTACAGACCATTTCAATATCACTTTTTCATTCATCAAGATCAAAAAGGGGGATGAGCCAAAAAGGGGATATAAGATATAAGGGACAGAATCTAACAACATGAACGGAGTTCTGGGCACCCGAAAAATAGAATAGTTTCAATGTCAAAGAACAACCCTCATGGGGTGCTCAAATCAAATATCAAATAATAAAACAAAATCGACATCAAAAAACCCTCACAGAGGTGCTCAACTCAAATGACGAACAACATTTTAGATTTTCTAACACTTTATAGATTTCAAACAAATAGAGTATGGAACAGAAACAACAAACCCACACAGGGGCATATCATAAACAAAGACAGATAGAAAAGGTGCCAGATAGGCAAACCCTTATAGGAGTTTTCAATAAGTAATGAGTAAGCTTAAACAAGTAATAACCCAAAGTGGGAGACCCTCAGCTCCAAAACCTCAGAAAATAGCTACAGTCAATGGCCTATTGATTCGTAGTTTCCTGCTCCTCATCGCCTAACAACGAGAATGATTAATTTATCAAAACCCACATTCAACCAAAATAACCTTCAAAATTCATAATTCGCTATATACTATCTATATAAGATTAATAACTACCCAATCAATTCAGTATTAAAGTTTTCCTAGAATTATCATCTAGGAAATACACTAATAAGGCTACCAACATAATATAAATTACATGGTTCTTAACAATACGAGCTATAGGTATAATCAATTTAATTTCATATCGGTAATCTAAGCAATAATAATAAGTTTTTTAACTCAATAACCCAATTATTATCACTAAGATCCAATTTTCTAAATTTAGAGTTTTTCTAATTCAGTTAACTCTACAATTTCTCAATTATCATATTTAACACAATTCTAGGGTCTAAAAATCCAACATTATTCACGCATTAATCATTTCACTATCTAGTACAAGTTAGAATTATTTATTTGAAGGTACAAGAGTTAAAAGTGAATGAAATATACAAAAACCCTAATCTCAAAATTGATCTTCTACACAAAAACACACAATCAAAACCTAAAAATCACAAACTAATCGCACCACCACACCACCATGATAAGGAGAAAAATTTGTCTGGATGCTGCCACCAGCTGCTGTCGTGGGAAAATGTCAAGACCACCACCGTTTGCTTCCTTTCTTCCTCCTAAATCCAATGATGCCTTTGGTTTTTGGATTCAAGATCGGCCATCAACCATGGCCCAAACGCTTCAACTACACCTTCCACCATCAAGCCTGTAAGCCCCATTTCTGTCGTCACCGACCTGTTACTCCTCCATATAAGGCTTCCAAAGTGACACCCAGGTTGAGTTCTCCCAATCAGGCCCCCCAAAAAGCTCCTTTGATGCCTCATCATTGGTTATTGCCATAGTTAGCTTCCTGGGTCTTCAACCATGGAGTTTTGCCAGTTAGTTTTGTGTGCAAATGAGGTGATGAGGTTGCCGAGGGTAATATAAGAACTATAAATTTTTTCATTAAATATAGTGATCGATAAATTCAGTATTATTAAATATGCAACTTTATAATATAAACACGTATATTTGGTATGGACAATGCAACATGATATTATCTTATATATATATATATATAAATTCAAAAAATAATATCGACATTATCCAAAATTTTAAAGCATAATTTGGATACATATCGGCTGATATAATGGAATATCAACTTTTATATCTAACGGCTCTATTTGCTATGGAGAATTGAGTTTGGGAATGAAGTAGATTTACTTCTATCAGGAATTAGAGAATACTGTGATTTGTTGCATTATTGTTGAATGTTAGCATTTACATTTACATTTTGGATGGATATAATAAATGAATTATGATTATTAGAAACTTAGTTCTTTAACAAAGTATTAGTCCTTTTACGATATGTTTTTCATTAATTTTTTTAAGTGTGCTCTCATTGTAATTATCTTTTAATCATTATAATTGCAATTTATGTGTAGACTACTACTATTATTTTCTTGTGTAATGTTTACATTTGAAGATATTGTTAAGCCTTTATTACTATTAATTATACTATCATATTCAGGACTTAACGAATAAGTTTCTTGCTTAAAAATTATAATTGCCAACAGCATGAGTTAAGAAATTTTAGAAAGGGACAACTTGGCACAAGTTGATCGAACGTTGGTATGGTTTTTTGTGATATAATTAAGGACAAGTAAAAGTCACTTTTTATTTCCTTTCATTATAGTTACCTATTCTTCTTACAGGACTTTGTTACTTAGCATAAATAGGCTTTTCAAAAACTTAATTAGTATTCAACCTTTGATTTTTTGGATTGGAGATTAGAAGTTTTTCGAGAATCTAGGATCCAAAGGAAGACAAAGTGGTGATCATATTCATTTAGGAATAGAATTTCTTCTTCTCTCTTTGATTTTCTTTTAATTCTGAATTTGGTATGATGTTTCATTTTTCATATGTTTTTTTAAAAATTCAGCTATGAGTTAACTCATTACTCCAGGATTATAATGGATTTTTATGATTAAAATGATGCATTATTTTCTTTCAAGAAGTTAGTAGCAATTTAAATTATTTCTTCTATCATGTGCTCTTTTTGTTTGATTATTTGATCAACAATCAACTGCATCTTGAGATCCTAGAGGAATCATGGAATAGAAACTTTAGGGATTGATTGATAATAAAAGAGCCTAAGTTTAATAATTCATATAAAAATATAGTGAATTGAATAAATTAAAAATTTGATTGCAAGTAATTTATAAGAACTCCACAATTGCATAAGACTCATAACTAATAACTTGTTATTAATTTTATAGGAAGGAAACAATATAATCAACTAACTTGATTGATGAAATCTTAATTCTAAACTTTGATATTCTAATAGAAAATTTAATTAGTAATTTCTTCTTATTTTTTATCAGTTTAATTTTCAACTCAACACAATTCATTGTTGTTTGGAAAAAAGAGAGAGAGAGAGAGAGAGAGAGAGAGAGAGAGAGAGAGAGAGAGATAGATTAGTGCATAGTGGCTAATAATTTTGTTCCTCACGAGATTGATACCCTCTTTTAACTTTATTACATGTTGTGGTACGTACCCTGTGAGATTGTTTGTGTAGCACCCCACTCAGGGTATCACCCTAGGTGGAGGAACTATCAATTTAAACTTGAAATCTAATCAAATAATAGTTGCGAAACCTAAAATTAATCATCTCAAGGTAAAACTAGTCACCCAAAGCATAACATATACAACTCTAGTGTCTTAGGATCATACAACATTCCCATAATATCCCTTACTAATAGTGTCAATTTGGTGGAAACAATATGTACAATCGAACACCTAATCTATTACAAAATAAATTCAACCCAAAATATGATCCTTTGCCCATTCACCTTGACCTGTCTGAAAAATAAGAATAACATGGAAGATGAGTCTTAAGGACTCAACGAGAGTGAGTCTTAAGGACTTGGGGAGGGAACACATAATAGAAGTTGAAGAGAATAATGAACTAAAATAACAAATAACAAAACCTTTTGATAATAATTTAGATGATCAAGTCAAAACTATCAAAAGTTAGTCTTTAAAATTTGAAAGAACACGACGCAGATAAACACTTAGTAGACTTGTTGGCATCCTTCCTTATTGCTCCTCGATCAATATAAGATAAAAATCAATAAAAGTTAATTTGAACACAAGAACTTTCCCTTATCTCACCACTTTCTCGAGCACACAACTCGACGTGTAACAATTCACTTATGTGGCATGGTCAACCGCATAGCCAACAAGTCCTATTCCAATAACAAGATACATGAAAAATTAGAATAACTATCAATATGATTAGGTCTACAGACCATTTCAATATCACTTTTTCATTCATCAAGATCAAAAAGGGGGATGAACCAACAAGGGGATATATGGGACAGAATCTAACAGCATGAACGAAGTTCTGGGCACCAGAAAAATAGAATAGTTTCGACGTCAAAGAACAACCCTCATGGGGTGCTCAAATCAGATATCAAATAATAAAATGAAATCGACATCAAAAAACCCTCACAGAGGTGCTCAACACAAATGACAAATAACATTTTGAATTTTCTAACACATTGTAGATTTCAAACAAATAAAGTACGAAACAGAAACAACAAACCTACACAGGGGCGTATCATAAACACAGATAGATAGAAAAGATGCCAGATAAGCAAACACTCATAGGAGTTTTCAATAAGTAATAAGTAAGCTTAAATAAGCAATAACCTAAAGTGGGAGACCCTCACGTCCAAAATCTCATAAAGTAGTTATAGTCAGTAGCTTACCGATTTGTAGTTTCCTGCTCCTCGTCACCTAACCACGAGAATGATTGATTTATCAAAACTCATATTCAACCAAAATAACCTTCAAAATTCATAATTCGCTATATACTATCTGTATAAGATTAATAACTACCCAATCAATTCAATATTAGAGTTTTCCTAGAATTATCATCTGGGAAATACACTAATAAGGCTACCAACTTAATATAAATTACAAGGTTCTTAACAGTACGAGCTATAGGTATAATCAATTTAATTTCATATCGGTTGTCTAAGCAATAATAATAAGTTGTTTAACTCAATAGCGCAATTATTATCACTAAGGTCCAATTTTCTAAATTTAGAGTTTTTCTAACTCAATTAACTCAACAATTTCCCAACTATCATATTTGATACATTTCTAGGGTCTAAAAATCCAATATTATTCACGCATTAATCATTTCACTACCTAGTACAAGTTGAAATTATTTATTTGAAGGTACAAGAGTTAAAAGTGAATGAAATGTATAAAAATTCTAATCTCAAAACTGATCTTTTACCCAAAAACACACTATTAAAACCTAAAAATCTTGAACCAATCACACCACCACAGCACCGCGACAAGGAGAAAAATTTGTCTGGGTGCTGCCACCATGCCGCCGTCATGGGAAAATGTCAAGACCACCACCATTTGCTTCATTTCTTCCTCCTAAATCCAATGATGCCTTTAGTTTTTAGATTCAAGGTCAACCCTCAACCATGGCCCACACACTTCAACTCTACCTTCTACCGTTGAGCCTGTAAGCCCCATTTCTGCCGCCACCAGCCTGTTACTCCTCTATATAAGGCTTCCAGAGTGACGCCCAGGTTGAGTTCTCCCAATTAGACCACCCAGAAAGCTCCTTCGATGCCTCATCATTGGTGATTGTCGCAGTTAGCTTCTTGGGTCTTCAACCATGGAGCTTTGCCATCTAGTTTTGTTTGCATGTGAGGTGATGAGGTTGCCGAGGGTAATATAAGAACTATAAATTTTATTGTTAAATATAGCAATCGATAAATTTAATATTATTAAATATGCAACTTTATAATATGAACACTTATATTTGGTAAGGACAATGCAATATGATATTATCTGATATACATATATATATATATACAAATTAAAAAAATAATAGCGACATTATCCAAAATTTTAAAGCATAATTTGGATACATATCGGCTGATATAATGGAATATCAACTTTTATATCTAATGGCTCTATTTGCTATGGAGAATTGAGTTTGGGAATGAAGTAGATTTACTTCTATCGGGAATTAGAGAATACTGTGATTTTTCGCATTATTGTTGAATGTTAGCATTTACATTTACATTTTGGATGGATATAATAAATGAATTATGGTTGTTAGAAACTTAGTTCTTTAACAAAGTATTAGTCCTTTTACGATATGTTTTTCATTAATTTTTTTAAGTGTGGTCTAATTGTAATTATCTTTTAATCATTATAATTACAATTTATGCATAGAGTAATTGTTATTTATAAACTACGTTTGTCACGCTATAACTCCACTACTGCAGTTTTATCATAATTTTTTTCTTATACTAGTATTATATCCGAATAAATTAAATAAATATTTTATTTTATGTTAGAAATATTTTAGCACATGGATAAAGGATGCCAAAATTACTAGTACTATTTGTAATATCTCTATTTGACTATTTAGAATGTTACCACGTTTAAAACATATAGATTATATCTTTTTTAATACTAACAATCCATGGATGTAGTTTCTGCGCACTTAATTTTTTATATAAAATATATTTTAAAAAATATGTGCAAATTATAATATTTTTTAATCACAAAATTGTAAATTAATTTGGAAAAAAAAGAATGACAGCAATCAACAAATTCAATAAAAGTTTTTGTAAATTGTACTACTTATATATTACTATTAAAATAATATCAATTAATTTAAAAAAATAGATTACTAAATCCACATACAAACAAATTCTCAATATTTATTTTTTTTATGATAATTATTTGTCAAATTTAGTCAAATGACGAGCATAAAAAGCATTGCTTCTAAATATCTAAAATATTGCCCAAAAGAATTATTAGAAATATTATTTTTTTCATAAGTATTAGAAATATGGTTGTAAATGTGGTGATGCAAAAATAACTTATGATAATATTTTTGGTAATTTTTTTATATTTTAAAGTTAAAACCCTATTGTGTAGGGTCTTCAAATTAATGTGAATGTAAGGTTAAATTTGAAATACAAAATTTGGTATCACAACTGCCTAAATATTCATAATTTTTTTTTTGAATTTTACTTTCATTGTCTTTTTTAAGTTTAGAGAATATTAACGAAGGACATATTAAGTAAAAACATCAAAAATAACTTTCACGTTAGACACAAAAGTGCCTTCCACTTTATAATAGATCAGATTAATTTTTAAAAAACAATAAAAAAAAAAACTCAACTCAAGTTGAATGTCAAGCATAAGAGAAGATACTTTTGCATCCTAGTCATTTTATGGTATGATTTTAAATATGCAGGAAAAAATCATTTATATTATCATATGCTTGTTAGGGAGGTAACTCGATCCGATCTACCGAGCCAACTAATTTTGACCATTCATTTAATTTATATATATGGCCAGGTGCCTCAATTTACGTAACATTCACGATATACTAATGATCAAATTATATAAATCTATATATGAGCATTCCCTATTTTATACATTTACATGTATTATTCATCTTGAACATTTTATGGGTTTTTCAAGTTGATCTATTTTTCAACTTCTAAATAATATGATGCTGTAACATTTTGATTGGACCGACTCCAATGATCTTAATTCTTATTTGTGCATTAAAAAAATAGGATTTGCCAAGCAAAATCAATATAATTGACTGAGTTTTCCTCAAATAGTCAAATTGATCTAACTTCATCACAAGGAGCTGTACTTCTGAAACTCAAATCATGATAGGTATAACAGTGATCGCCGTTCATTACATGCCAAGTAGAACGTCCTTATCTGACAACCGGATATATATAGTATGTGCTCCGAATGAAGAAAGTTGATTAGTTGCCAATTACATGCGGAGTAGTGCTTATAATGGCAAGTTGAAGGAGTCCTAAATTTCAGCGGCGCTGAGGCGAGTATCAACTTGCATTTGCTGCGAAGGCATTTGATGCGCATATCAACTTGCACGGACAGAATAAATGGGAGCCCCGCAATTGGAGCAATACTCATGCGAAGTACAGGTAAATATTTTCACTATAAAAAAAATATAAGATTAATAAATGACAAAATAATAAGTAAAAAAATAAAAACTATCATAAATGACGTACATTAAGTAATAATAATTTTTATTTTGTTAATAATAATACTTTATAAGTGATAATAATAATTTTTATTTTATCACAATATGATATTTTAGTGACAAAAATTAATATTTTAAATTATTGAAGGAGAAAGCATGAATCATGAGTTAAAAACTCTGAACTTTCCGGAGAATGAATTATTGCATTATGCTGAAGGAATACACAGGTATATATATATATATATATGTACACGTGCTTCTCATTGAATGAACTGGAAAAACAAAAAAATGACAACCCTAACAACTTGTAACCATAACTATCGTTGGCTAACTAACCAAGTGGATTGAGTTAATTAATTGTTCCCTAATGGTCACCATCAAGGTGGCCAAATGATATATATCCTTGATATCCATCTTGGACATATGGAGATTGAGGAGCGGCGCAGTGAGTGGCTTGGTGAGCATATCAGCAAGTTGGTGTTCGCTCTTTACAGACAACAATTTGCTGTAGCCTTCAGTGAGTTTATCACGAGTGAAGTGACAGTCAATCTCTATGTGTTTGGTTCTTTGGTGAAAGGTTAGGTACGAAGCAATGTGAACTGTGGCCCGGTTGTGGCAGTAAATGATGGCTTGTTGAAATAACTGATCAATGTGGACAAGGAACATTAATTGCTGCTCCAAGCAAGATGGATCGATGATGAGTATGGATATCGATGTTGATATTTGGAACTTGTAAGCTTTGATGACCAACAATTGACGTACTTAAGTACTTGATCACTTTTTTATTGGATGTTTATCTTAGGTTGTTGTTAAAAAATGAATATTGAATTTAATTTAATTTTAAAAGTCAGCTCAATATTTGGAATGAGTAACTTTATTACCATATTAAACAATGAGCTTTGAATCTAACTCAACCCCAAAAAATTAGTTCAAAAAATAAAAATTATCCAAAATTAAAAAAATTATACTTTTGATCCCATTAAATAGGAGAATTTGTACTTTCAATCCCAAGCTAACACCTATGGGATCATAATTCTTAATTTTTTAACACTTTTGGGACACCTCCAAATTTTCTGTCAAATTCTGTCAATTGTTTGATGGTTTATCTAGAAAAATTATGCTTTAGTCCCTTTTATTTGAATTATTACATAAAACCCTCTAAATATTAATTACATAATATTTTGTTTCTTCTATATTATGTATAAAATAAATGCATATATACACATATAAATAAAATAAATATATACATATATATTACCCCCTCCCCCCTCCCCTTCTCTTTTCCCCCAATTCCATCTGGTTGGCCTTGGCCCGTGGCCGACCAATAGCCACACAGCAACCAGATCTACCGTGGCCAATGGTCGGTCCTTGGGTGCGGCCAGTTAAGGGGTCGGTGGACTAGGGGTTGGGGCTGAGGTGGGGAGCAGAGGGTGAAGGAGGGCGCCGGCCAACGGCAGCTGGCGAGCAAGGAGGGGGGGTGGGCTAACGGCTGCTGGGTGGGGGAAGAGGAAGAGGAAGACTCTTTCTTTTCCATTTTTTTATTTTTTATTTTATGTTCTAATTTTTTATTTTTTTTAATATTCTACTTATTATTAATTAGTTAGCCCAAACAAATTAGTTTAAATATATTTGTTATTTTTATATATTATTAAGTATATAATGTAAAATATATATTATCCAAATGTTTAATTTTTTAGTCATTTTATTTATTCAGATTCACTAATTATATTGTTCAACGTAATAAAAAATATTTAAATTATATTGTTAGGATGATATTTTTATATTTTATTTTTATCTTGAAAATTTTTTATTTTAATCTATAAATTTAACTATATTATTTTAATTCATAAATAAATTTAATTACATTATTTTAATATTATAAATATGTAGTTCAAACTTATGAAATTATGTAGGTAAGATAATACATGCTATTCTAATTTTTAACTATTTTGTTTTAGTTAATAAAATTTTCAACTTAATTTAATTAAATTATTTAAGATATATTTATTATCTTAATATTATTAAATATGTAATTCAAAATTATAAAATTATATTAATTAAGCAATGAGTTTAATTTGAATTTAAATTTTTTACTTATTTTATTTTTAGCTAATAATAAGTTTAATTCAGATTAACTAAATTACTTTAGATATGTTTTATTTTAAATTTTTATATTTTAATTCAATGTGAATTTAAAGATTATTTAATATTTAAGAAGTTTTATTAATAATAAAATATATTTGAATTTATTATAAATAATTTAGATAACATTGAAATTACTCTATGAAAAATATTAGAAAAGGTTAAGGGCAACTTTGTCTAAAAAATAATCAAAACAATTTTTGAGGGATTTTTTAATTTTCACATAATATTTTGAATGATGCTAACAAATTTGTTGATAGAGGCTAATGATTTTTCAAAAATATTAGAGAAAATAAAATATTATGGGGTTATTATAATTTTTCTGAATTTATTGTGAATAACTCAAATCTTTAATCTAAATAAAAAAGGGATCAAAGTGTAATTTTTTAATATAAACGGTCAAACAATTGATGGAAAATTCGGAGGTCTCCCAAAAGTGTCAAAAAATTAAGAGTTATGATTCTATAAATGTTAGCTTAGGACCGAAAGTGGAAATTTTTCAATTGAATGGGACCAAAAGTGCAATTTTTCTATCCAACACCATATATAGATATTACAAATTATTTATTTTATCGATGTAAAACACTAACAATTATCACGATGCCTTATGAATAATAATAGAATTCATTTTTTTATGTATTTGGTATGATTTCTTTATCATGTTTGGAATTATTAATGTTAATTTATCTTTCAAAATTTACGATAAAAAAAGGGGTATTAGTGATGGTTCAATTGGTCACTAAATATGTAAAAATTGATCACTAAAAGTTTTAGTGACTGATTGAATTTGTCAGAAAAATTCTCATCACTAATTTGTATCAATCACTAATTCAATCCTTAGTTAGTGACTGATTTTTAGTGGTCATTAATTAGTGATCGATTAGTGACCACAACTGTCTAAAAAATTTTGAAAAAATATGTGCATGCTACTAGGTGTTCACTAAACCTGGCAATTGGATACCATGGATAACTCAATGACGGGTTGGGTAAATTTACATATTTTTCATTGAGTATGAGCCAATGGACCAATTACCCATAAGAATGGGAAACGGGTATCCCACGGATACCCGTAATAAATTTTAGTTTTCTTTAATATTTAAATTTAAATTAATATCTATCCTGCAACTTACATGATGTTATTAAAATATGAACTAAATAAAATTGAAAAAAAAAGACCACAAATTTATTATATTTACTTAAATCATATTAATAATGTTGTAGTTTAAAATTTACAACTTAAGTATTCAAAATCCATCAAATTTAAGGTACATTGCATTTAAAAGTTCAAATTTAAATTTTATTACATGCCAAAAAAAAATTGAATTAAAAATTTAAATATCACTTATACAGTGATGTTTTTGTTGTAGAAGATATTACATCCATGAGAATATGCACAACAAATTATTCATCAATTTACTGCATAGCTGGCTGCTATATGGGAAGGAATTTTTGTTATACACTATTCTATATCTAGGGTATTGTTTTAGGGTACAAGTTAATTTAGTTTGTTGTAATTTTTTATTTGTAAAATTCAAAAATTTAAATTTAAAAAGATTCATAAAGGTAACTCGTTTGTATCCACAAGTTGAGTCAAAAAAGATGAGTAATTTGGGTATGGGTAAAATTATTTGCATTTTATTGAGTTGAAAATATAAGGTCCATTACCTATATTTTTTTTGATACCCACAGATATCTATGGGTATGGGTAATATTTAGCCAAGTGTAGCAGTCACTGATCAGTGTTCGGTCACTAATTTTAACAGGTCAAAAAGTTCTATATTGGACTTTGCATCCTTTTAGATTCAAACTCAAGACTTCTGTTTTGTTCAACTGAGTAACTAGCCACTATACCACATGCATTTTCATGCATTATATCAACAATATAATATATATATATATATATAATATTTACAAATTAAAAGATAATTATAATATTCTAATGTATAAGTTATTATTTTTTTGCATTTTAAAATTTCACAAAAATAGCAATTATTTATTTAATATTTGTGTAATTTTTCTTCAATATAATAACGTATAGTATTTATTTTTTACAATTATTACTTTTAAATTTTAGGTATATTTTATCATAAAATATTATAAACACATTAAAAAATAGTCTATACATACTGATATGCATAGTAATAAATAGTTTACGCATATTTATAGTAAAACATATTTATACTAATAAATACAAAGTAATATATAATAAGTATTTATTTACTCAGAATACATGTATATATAGTATATATTATCGACATATATATTAATTAATTCTCTCTTTTTTTTTATAAGAATATCATGCTTATTTATTCTTTGTGTATCTATATATACATTAATAAATTAATGTTCAATTATATGGATATGATATAGAAATATTTAGAGGTCATATATTTATATATGTATGTATATTTTTATATTTTTTAAATATACACATTATTATCAAAAACTTATATATATATATATATATATTTATAACACACACAATATTTATTACTTGTATAGGTATTACATAAATTGTATGCTTTCATATTACAAGAATATGCAAAAAATAAAATATTATATTTATAATTGTTTATTGACCGAAAAACATAGTCACTAATTAGCAGTGACTACATTGATGACCGAAAGAAAATTGGTCATAGATTAATGACTGAAAAATAATTCAGTCATTAATTAGTGGCCAAATTAGTAACTACTTTATACAATCACTAATATTAGTGACCAAAAGAGGAGTTTGGTCACTAATTAGTGATTGCTTTGCATTGTCATTAAAATTAGTGTCTGAAAAAAGAGTTTGGTCACTAATTAGAGATCGCTTTTCTGTGGTCATTAATTTGATTACTGATCAATTATTAATTTTTTTTACAATATTATATTTAAATTGATCAATAATCGGTCATTAAGCGGTCACTAATCAATCATTGATCACCAAAATTAGGTCACTAAATCTTTTTTTTTTTTAGTAGTGAAAATGCATATTGTGTTGTTTAATCAATCAATTATTTTGTATCTTTTCCTTTATGGTATTTCTTTTCTTTTAACTATTTATTCTCATGCATTTAAAGGTTTTTTTTTTCAAATTCTCAATTTTATGCTTTATGTGTGAAAATAATATTATTGTACTAGTAATCATTCATTTAAGGGCTTGCTTGCTTTTGTTTGCATCATACCTTTTCCAGTTGGAGAAATGAAATCAAACAACTTGATTTGTTCAAAACGCTTATGAAAAGTTCTTAAATTATTCTATTTCCATTCCCCAAAATAAATACAATTATTATACATGTGTATACATATATTTCCTCTCAATACATTATACATATAAAAGATGCAAATATTATATCACATTTCATCTCACTAAATTAAAAAAAAAAAAAAGCCGCATTAATTTGGCATCTATAACATAAATCAAAAAGTTCTCCCAAAATAAAATCAAATACACCAACTCAATTTATATTTTGAGATAAAAATTTATCTCCTAGAATAAAAACAAATATATGTTATGTCTATGATTCCACTCTTAAAAACAAATTCTTTCGAAATATTTTTTTTTAAATAATCAAAACTAATACCAAACTAAGCTTAAAATTTAAATATTTAAGTACAATATTAAAATTGTCGATAAATCATTTACAAATACATTATAACAATAATTTGATTTTGTACCAGAATAAATTAAAGAGATGATTCATTTTGATATTTGGATTCCAATATTAGAATTTTTTATTGGTAAAAAAATACACAGGAAAAACACTCATATTATAAAAAATACTAGTACTTTTTGTTTTTGTAAGAGAAGATTACCTACCTATTTAACCTATTTCGACCACAACCAAAAACAAATAAATACATAAATAAATCTAGGAGTAGATTAATATATAAACCCTTCTCACAGACTTAATTTACATCTTAATTTTTTATTAATTCCTTAATCTTGAGCATCAATTGAGATCTTTTTTGAATCCTTATTCAAAATTTTCTGCCATAAATTATTACTGTATACCTCTAATTTTTAAAAATTAAATTCTTATTTATTTTTAATTTTGAAAAGAAAAAGGAAAAAAGTGGAAGATCGAAGCCACGTCCCTTCGCTTTCCCATAAATTATTAACTATATTTTTACTATAATTTCAAAAAATATTTTTATAATAAACAATTAGAAGAAACTAAGAGCTTGTTTGTTTATTGTTGTAACCAAAAAAAAAAAAAAAAACGAACAATAATAATTGGAAATACTCACAAAGTAGTTCAATGAAAAGAAAACAAGATTTAACATGGTTCAATGATATATTTAATCCGTCCGACAAAGATATAAATTTATTGATTCCAAATCAAATACCAACTACAAATTTAATTCCAACAACTTAAAAAGACACCTAACACTTTCGTTCTAACCTCCGTTCTAGGAGAATTCTCTAAAACAGTCTAGAACCATAATTTTTAGGGTTCATTCTATCTAACTATGAAGAAACCAGGGTATAAAAACCCAAAGACCTTGCAAAATGGGCCATGTGCCTTGCATGCTGCGCCGAGCGCACAAAACTTGCATCCCGACGCACAAAACTTGCACTTCAGAGCACAATTGCCCAGTTTGGGCATTTTGCTTCATGCTAGGGTACATAGATCTTCCACCACGGGATGGGATTCCAATAAGACTAGCACTAGGGCACCGCCTACTTGCGGCTCAACGCAAATCGCAATTTAATTTACCTATAATTTGCACCTGGGCGCTACTGCTATGCACTTCAGTGCATAGTATTTTACCTATGTGTGCTAGGGCTTGCTCTAGCATCTTGTCTTAACATTTTCTCGCTTGTTTCCACATTATTTTGCATTATTTCTTCATTGTTTTCACTATTACATGCCAATTGTAGCTTAAATTTCAAGGCATAGTCAACAATTCTCCACCTTAACTTAAAATTCTCCATCTATCATCTTTGTCTCCCCTCAAAAGGGCTATCATCTAAGTTTGCAAATATTTCTCATATTCAAGCAACAATTGAATTTGACTTCTGGAACAAACTTAGTCAACATATCTATCAGATTATCTTTAGTCCCAACCTTGTCAATTAAGATGACACCTTGAGATACCATATCCTAGACGAAGTGATACCTCACATCAATGTGCTTTATTTTCTGATGAAATGCTTGATTCTTTGACAAATATACGGCATTTTGACTACCACAAAATACTGTAATATTAGAACTCATACTCATCATCAATTAACCCTTGTAGCTAAATCCTTTCCTTCACGCCTTCAATTAAAGTCATGTACTTAGCCTCTGTTGTGGACTGTAACACCCCTAAAAATTTCTAACTATAGAAAGTAAGGTTTAAAAATCAAAATTTTATTTAAAAAAAAAAAACTTAAGGGCTCAAAATACAAATAAAGATGACTCAAATGCAAGAAATCAAAAGATTCTTAGGGTCAATCTATATTTAAAATAGGTGTTACTTGGGTCAAAATAAGGCGTTAACAACATTGAGGCCAATTTTTGAAGCTAGGAGAAAAGTTTTAGAGGCCAATTTGCAATTTGGATACTACATATAAATAACAAGAACCTACCCCCATTTTATCAAATTCTCACAAATTACCCCTCACCAACCATTACCCACCAACAGCTGGCAAACCTTGTACCATCTCTTTCCTCACAGCTTAAGGAATACACCCATACCAAAAACTTTCAAAAACTACTAGCAAAATAATGGAAATTGGAAATCGAGGCAGAGCTCATGGCAAAGGTTGGCGATGACCAAGAAGAGGGTTTTGATGGGCTCAATACAAGGAAGACAATGGCTTCTTCAATTTAAGGAACCGATGACGAATGGAAGAGTAATTGAAGAAAAATGGTGTGGCAGTAGTGGAGGACATTAGTGGCGATTTGCTGTTTTTTGATAAATTGATCGTCTAAATGGCATCTAAAAAAAATTACTTTAGGGCTTTTGATTGGCGTAGCAAGGTGCACATTTTGGTATGGCTAACTTCCAACTCTGACAACAACGGCACGATGGATCAGCTATCAGCCACCAGTTTGTTTGGAGTGATGATATAGATGCATGCGGCTTATTATCACACAGTGAATTGACCTAAAACTCAGTCAATTTGGTAAAAATATATTTAATCAGTTAAATGATTCTTGATTTGGTTCGATTAAATTACAAATCTGATTTTCATTGTAAATTTAAGTAATTTGGACCAAGAATTGTGATTATAGACTAAATTGATCGGATGGGAATTCAAATGTAACTATATATGGGCTCATATTATAAATTAGAAGTTAATTATCATTAAATTGAGTTAGTTGATGGAATTGAGGAATCTATATTATGAAGTGTTGTGAAGATTGATTCTTATTAGGAAAACAAGTAAAATTTGTAAGGATAGCCAATATTTATTTATCATGCACTTAGAACATTAAATTTGAAATTATGGGTAAAATTTTGTTCAAATAATTAAATGTCCCTTGATTTATTTCAGTTAGAATGTTAAGTTGATTACTGATGTGAGTTAAGTTAATCTCATCAAATTATAATTGTGGATCGAAGTGATCGAGATAAGATTCATGATGTCAAGTTGAAATATTTGGATATATAAGTTGTATGCATTGCTTAGTAGGCTCGGATTATTAAATTGGACCTTAGCCATTATTAATTAAGCAAGTTGGTGAAATTAAAACCCTAACTTTTGTGCAATGTTGCAAGGATTAATTATTAATGGAATATGATAATTCCTTTCAATTTAGTTAAATTATTATTCGTGAGCTTAGGCATTAATTTAAGAAATGATTTGTGACTCGGACCAAATACACCTCTCATTAATATTGTAGCGACATTAGCATGATGATTTTGTTAGAATAATTTAGATAAACGGAATCTTCTAGCCTAAGTTACCTATATATGAAAATAAGACAAAAACCAGCATTAGGTGGTTATGACTCATAAATAGAAACACCGGATAATAAGGCATAAATAGTTTAATTATTGTTTAAAGAGTATGATGCAAATATTTTGACATTAAACACATTCTATTGGAATAGGCTATGGTCTCTAGAACCGTAAGATGTGAGAACACCTCTATAAAGTTTTAAGGTGAGGGTCTAACCTATTTGTTCCTTTAGGAAATAAACTATCATTGTTGTTCATGTTCACTGTGCCTATTCATTTGTACTTGATTATGCTCATTCTGGTGCCATTCTCTATTTATCTATTTATTGGTGTTTAATTGTATTCATGATGGTGTCCAAAACTCCTATTATGTTTTTAATTTCCTATCCCGTATACCTTACAGCCTTGCTGATTTCTCTTTTTTGTGTTGATATTTTGGATCTTACCGACCAATTCTATCTTGTACTACTGATTGAATCATTATGAATATTGTTTATTTAGCCTTGCTAGCCAATGTTTTATGAATTGTATGTTTCAGTCAGTTTCACATTTATATCTATGATCAATTATTTTGAAGTACATATTATATGTTGGCATAATGTTAAGTCTCCTTGAGGATGCTCTTAGGGGGTTACCGCCCAATGGGATGCCACAGGATAAGTTGGGCCTGAGACTAGGTCTGGAAGAGCGATCAAATGGTATGGGCTGATAGTGGCTGGTCTCCCGGCTAGTACCTACTCAAGGTCATGACTTTCAAGTAGTTAGAGGTTAGGTGTCTACGAGTGGTAGGATCTGGCATGTGGCCAGCCATGCTACATGTCTCCCGAGTTAAGTTCTTGGGTACCGAACTGAATGCTTGGGTAACGGTGTAATAAAAAAAATTTGTCATGTTATATTTGTAATCCATGTTATTGTTTATATTTTATTCGATGAGCAATAAGGATGGAATTGCCAACAATCCAATTGAATCTTGTATATGGTATATATTTTATTGAACTGTCACGTCAAGTCATTGTCAGCCATGATTGCTTACTTAAATTCTTCTTTATTCACTCTTTGCTCACTACTAGTTTCAATTGCAATAAATTCCTAGTGACTTTTATCGCATTTTTCACCTCACTAAGTCATTAGAACTTACACCTCCTACATATTCTCGATTCCTTTTCCTAGGTAGGTGTTAATGGACAACAAACATTTCAATTGCACGTCCTTAAATAGTGTACATAGTTTTCAAGCAAGCCTCAAATTGTATAGTTACTGTATAGTGTACATGTAAATTATTATATGCTAAGTTTGAATTTTGTTTGGTTTGGATGACTTGAGCGGTTAGATATACAGTACTTTCGCAGCTACTACGTAGACCAGAACTTGCTAAGTTGCATATTCTAATGTTGGATGGTCAATGTTATGTATTAAGAATGTTCAGTTTGCTTTCACTTATTACTAATGTAAATATTATGCAAATGTAGGTTTGTGGTATTAGTGATTGTATAATAGTTTGTAGCTCTTGTGAAATGTGGTGTGGCCGAATGCTATTGTGAATTGAAATAAATAGTTTTCATCATTGCGAGCTATTTAAGTTGGATTTTGGAGGTGCTTATTTTGTTTGAATTATTGTGAATAAAACTGGAGTAACATATTGGCCTGAAGCAAGCACCTCCCAGGTGGGACGCTACATAGACAATGCAACTAATGACTACAAAGTTGGCTTCCAGCTAATAGTACAACTCTAAACACAAAATATATAGCATGTCATAAACTTTCTACTGTTTAAATATCCGGCATAATCCGCATCCACATAGCCAACAATTTTGGTAGTAGAATTCAATTAACTATACTTCAAACATTTATCCATAGAGCTTGTCAGATACCGCATAATCCATTTCACTACCTACCAATGTATCTTTCCCAGCTTGTATATGTCTCAGCTCATAACACTGACTGCATATGAAATGTGTGGCCTAGTGCACATCATGGCATACATCAAACTATCAACTACACTAGCATATAACACATTAAACATGTGCTCAACTTTCTCTTCAGTACTCAGTGATAGATCTAATAGGAGCATGAAATAAGTAGCGAGTAGCGTACTAAGTAGCTTAGACTTATCCATCCCAAAATGCTCAAGTACTTTCTCAATATATTTTTGTTGAGACAAGTACAACAAACTAAAGTATCTGTCTCAAATGATCTCTATGCTTAATATCCTCTTTTCACTACCTAAATCCTTCATCTCAAATTTTTTACTCAACTGAGTCTTTAAAATGTCGATATTAGATATGTTTCTAAATGCAATCAACATATTATCAACATAAACAACAAATAAACAAGAAGACCATCACTACACTACTTATGATATACACAACATTCATAAATGCTTCTAGTATATCCAATCTTGATAATAAATGCATCAAAACTCTTATACCACTATCTGTAAGACTACATCAAGCCATAGAAAGACATCTTCAAAAGGTATGCTTGATTTTTCTTTCTAGAAACAATGAATCCCTCTAGTTAACTCAAGTAAATTTGTTCCACCAATTCACCATGCAGGAATGCTATTTTCACATCCATCTACTCAAGCTCCATATCAAATAAACTTACCAAGATGTGTAACACACATATGGAAGTATGCTTAACAACTAAGGAGAACACCTTGCAAATGCCAACTCCCTTTTCTCTGAGTAAAATCCTTAACAACCAATCGCACCTTACATCGAGCATCTTTAATGCTAGGAATCCCTTTTTTTGTTATGTAGATCCATTTGCATCCTACAATTTTATACCTTTTAAGTACAACAACCAGTTCCCATATGCTATTCTTGCATAAAGACTCTATCTCTTCACTTATAGCAGCTATCCATCTATCAAAATTTGGATGAGAAACAACCCCTCTATATCTAACTGGATCATCTCCTTCAAACTTTTCGGCCAAACACAAAGCATAAGTAACTAAATCTGAATATGTAAACTAGTGTGATGGTCTGATCTGTCTCTTCTCTATATTGTGAGCCAAATAATATTTTTATAGTGAATCAATTTTTTACTACTAATTAGGTGATAATGAGCTCTCATAAGCTTTATCTACCATTTTCTATTTCCCTTTTGAAACTTTTGGAGTGTCAATTTTTAACTTCACATTTTTCCTTGGTGCCTTGTTTACGCCTTTCACCATGCTTCACTTTCTTCAACATTGTAGACTCATCAAATGTCACATCCCCTACCTTTGACTCCATCTACATAGCCTAGGATTATACATTTCCTAGCCCTTGGCTCAAGCTTTCCATCGTGAACATGAGAATAAGCCGAACACCTAAATACCCTCATATTTGAGTAATTAGTTAGAGACCCTAACCAAACTTCTATTGGTGTCTTGTAGTCCAAAGCAGTGGATGGTGATCTATTCACCAAATGGCAAACAGTATTAATAGTTTCAGCCTACAAATTCTTGGACAGTCCAGCATTAAAGAGCATGCATCTAGCTCTTTCCAAAATAGTCATGTTCATCCATTGTACAACTCTATTCTATTGTGGTGTATGTATAACTATGTGACACCTCACAATCCTCTCCTTATCGCAAAATTTCTAAAATTTCTTGTTGCAAAACTCCAAGCTATTGTTAGTCCTCAAGCATTTGATCTTTTTTTCTATCTATTTCTCAATTAAAGCTTCCACTGCTTGAAGTTGACAAAACCTTATCCTTATGCTTCAACATGTACATCCATACTCTCTATGAGAAGTCATCAATAAATGTTAGTATGTACATAGGACCACCTTTTAGGGAACTTGAGAAGGCCCCCAAAGTTTTGAGTGAATGTAATCTAAGGTGCCCTTAGTTCTATAAGCTGCAGTGCTAAGCTTCACCTTCTACTGCTTGCCAAGAACACACTACTCACAAAAATCTAGCTCCCTAGTCTTTTCTTGACAAAGTAATCCCTATTTGCTCTACTCTGACATTCCTCTCTTCCGCAAATGCCCAAGTCGCATATGCCACAATCTTGTAGTATCATTAAGTGATGAAAAAACTACTGCAGTACTAGAAATTTTACTACCCAGCAATATGTCAAGATCACTCCTCTTGTCCCCTTTCATGATTAGCAAAGCACCCTTGGAAATGTATAGAACTCCATCTTCACCTTTGTATTCACAACCATTCTTATCCAGAATACTTAGTGAAATCAAATTTTCTTCAGATCAAGAAAATAACGCACATCTATCAAAATCTTCATAATTTCATCGTGCATTCTGATACTCACTGTGCCAATCCCTACAACTCTACAAGATGTATCATTTCCCATGAGCACCTTACTACCATTGTATTTCTAGTAAACTAATCCTTTTGTGGGCACATTGTTATGAACATCCATTATCTAAAATCCACTCAGAACTCATAACACTCTTAATAACATTGAGAACAAGCATTCCATTAGACTCACCCTCAACGATTCCAGTAGTATCATTCTATTTCTAGTTAGAAGATTTGCATGAATTCTTCACCTTCTATGTTTTGGATAATTTTGTTTCTAATGCCCAAATTTCTCCCTACCTAAAGCATTCATCATTTGATATAAGCTTGCCTCGAGACTTAGATCGACCTTTATTCCTTTCCCTTTCTTTTGAACTCCTCTTCATGACCAATCCTTCCCTACTTTTACTATTATTACTACCTAGGACATATTTTCTCAACTTATAAATTCCATGAGGCCTTCACATCCTCTATTGATATCATATCTCTCCAATACAACAATGTAGTAACCAAATGCTCAAAGGATTTTATGTAGAGTACACAAAAGAATTAATGTTTGGTCTTCATCCTCAATTTGTACATCTATACTAACGAGATCTAATATCACCTTATTGAAATAATCAATATGCTGAGTAATAGATATACCTTTCTTCATCCTAAGGATGTATAACCACTATTTCAAATACACCTAATTTGTGAGTGACTTCACCATATACAGACTCTCCAGCTTTGACCACAATCTAGCCATCGATACATTTCTATGGTAACTTTCCTCAATACATTTTCGGCCACCGATAACACCAAAGTATCATAAGCTTTTGTCATAAATTCATCCTTTTCCTCATTTGAAAGCATCTCTAGTAAGAAATAGTGCTTTCTACAAACTTTTTTGACAAAAGAGGGTATGCACTTTTATCTTTCACAACCTAAAAGTATTCTTCTCATCGAATTTCTCTATATCGTACTTCATGGTGGATATTTGGTCATTTTAGCTTTGATACCAGTTTGTTTATAAATTTATTAATTCTAAATTAAGTGCCAAATACAAATTTAAGTCCCACAAATTTTACATGAACACCCAACACCCTTATTCTATCTCTTATTCTAAGAGAATTCCCTAAAATAGTCTAGAACTATATTTTCTATGGTTTATTCTATCTAATTTTGAAGAAAATAGGATTTAAGAACCCAAACACCTTGCAAAAGAGGCCACGGGCTTTGCGTGCTATGCCAAGGGGCACAAAACTTGTGCCCTAGTGCACAATTGCCTAGTTTGGGCAAATTGCTCCACACCAAGGCACACAGATGTTGCACCCTAGCTTAGGATTCTAATAAGGCTTGCGCCAAGGCATGGCTTGTTTGCATCCTAGTGTAAGTCGCAACTTAATTTGCCCAGAATTTGCACCTGGGAGCTAGCGTTATGTGCCCTACACACAATATTCTGCCATGTGCATCAAGGCATGCTCCAACATCTTGTTTTAACATCTTCTCGCCCATTTTTGCATTGTTTCACACTGTTTCTTTGTCTTGTGCACCATTTCTCACCATTTGTAACTTAAATTTCAAGACATACTTAACATTTATGTCTTTAAATTCATTTTCTACCATTTTCACTATTTAAAAATGAGTTATCAATAATTTATCACTATTTTCACCAAAATTTCAACTCATTTTCATCTCAAAACAGATTCTCCAATAACCTATATATTTTCTCCCAACAACCTATATATCTTTTCTCTCTATTTTATTATTACTATTTCTCTCCACCTACAACCTACTAAACACTATATAATCATTACTTTTCTAACAAACTATCCAACTATAAATTCATTTTTAACTCATTTTCTTTAACTAACTTTCCAAATTTTAAAAATGCTAAAAATAAAAAAAGAAATTGGAAACATAACCAAATAGGCTATATGATCTAGATTTGTTTTCAACAATTATTTTCATTATTATTTTTTTATTATTATTTGAAAATTAAAAACCATCAACTTCTATTCATTTTTGACACAAAATATTCCTTATTTTCATTTTCAATTTTTTTTTCCCTAAACATATCCTATCATCATACTATCACATCAATCAAATTTAAATTTTATTTGACATAACATATCCATTATTATTTTAAAATTAACAAAATGTACGTATATTTAAAAAAATAAATTTTTAAACATAAAAAATACAAATCTACTAATTTTTCAGCCCTATACATAATTTAGATGTTACTTTTCAAAAAACATTCAAATTAATCTCATTTTCATTTCCAAACTATACCTTCTTTTCTAGCTTTTAAAAATGTATAAAAATAGAATTGAACTTAGAAAATATATCTGAACTAGTGCTAAAGAAAGGACTCTCAGAGCAAATCCTTTAAGAGAGACAAAAGGCTTGTTTGTTTGTGATTTCCCAAAATATTTTCTAAATTCCAAAATAATAATAACGAAGTCATTACATTCCCTGATTTTAACTTCCAAAACACCTTTTTCAACCTAAATACCCCCCCAAAAGCACACATACAAAAAAGGCATGCATATTCCTTTCATTTTTCACTCTATCTTTCACATCAATCATTTATTTCTCACTCTCTCAATTCATTTCAATTATTCAAATATATATACACACACATATGTAAAAATATTAAAATTTTACTAATTAAAAAAATTTTTGATTTGTTTTTTTGCATTTAGTTATAAATTTAATAAAAAAAATTAAATATAGTGATAAGAATATAACCCACAAGCCTAATATAATCAGCCTGATAGTCAACATCACAATCAGACCTAAATCAGCACTTAAGCCTAAGTGAGAACACCTCTATCAAAACACATATTGAACTAGCCGAGCTTATGAGTCATGATTAGGTCAACAAGAACTACAAGAAGAGCTCACCTTAAACCTCTCAACCAAGTGAGGTCAAGCAGGATAGACAATGACATTGACTCCTACCACAGGAGCATTAATTGTAGTGCCTGTTACTAGTCGTGTCCGCATTTAATATGGCCAAACTACCATTCTATCTACATTAATAGCTCTATCAGCACATCACCTCCACATTAATCGTGGTAAAGGCATTATTTTCATTCAATCAAAATCAAAGTGCCTAACCTGTTCAAATTGAAAAACCTATAGTACCCTTACATGAAGTGGAAAAGTATTAGCTCACTATAGAGAAAGGACCATCTTTTCGATCTCTCCATCCCTGATAGTGGATGCCATAAATTCCCTTCTTTCACAGATAAAGGATTGGTTTTTTCACATTCACAAAGCAGTTACTTTGCCAAAATTACCTTCTCATTGGATACTTACTGACTTAAGCATTGAAGGATCATAGTTGAGAACTCTCTCGACTAACCTAATATGTTTGTTTCCTAGTTGTAGGATTCAACATGCACCTTTCTCATATATCTCAAACCCATCAATCCTGTCGACTAATATATCAAGTTGACAAGAGAAACCCAGATCACAAAAAAAGACATCATCATTTGGCATCGTTTGTGTAATATTAAGTTTGCAACTAGGAAAATGGTGAACATTAGGCGCACTACATCCAAAAAGCAGAGTGACCATATATCACCACCACTACCCTAAAAAGCTTAATGAGATAGTCCATAAAAGTTGAAAAGCCCAAAAAACTCAAGGATATAGCCACCATGAAGAACTCACAGAAGCATTATCACTTTCACAAACAAAAAGGTATGATACAGAGGATTGCTTTAACCTTCATGATGAAATTGAGCAGCTCATTTGACAAGGCAATTTGAAAAAAAAAATATAGATGAGAAGGCCAGATAGGAAATAGATAGGACCAACCAGACTCTTCGTAGAGAAAGGTTAGTTAGCCAAAAGACAAATGACGAAGGAAAAAAGAAGGTTGAGGACAAACGCAACCCTTCTTGAGGTATGATTGATACCATCACAAATGGACCAACTAGAGAGGACTCTAAAACAAGAAAAAGACAAGTCCAGCAGCAACTTGAATCAACCAAATCCTTACCAACCAAAGCAGTCTATTAGGTTTCTAATAGTTCAAAATCAATCTCTTTCTTGGGTTTTGACCTCTCATATTTAGGGCATCAAGGAGCTGACAACAAGTTGGATTGCTCATTAGTCATAATTATTGAATTGGCAAACTTTAAGGCCAGAAAAATCTTGGTTCATAACAGTAGCTCTTCTAACGTAATATTTTTATCAACCTTAAAAAAAATAAACCTAGCAAAGCACAAATTAGAGCTAGTTAGTACCCTACTTATCAAGTTTAGGGGATCTAAAATCATCCTAATTGGATCGATAAGTTTGTCCACCTCATTCTGCAAGATGCCTAAGGGGTGAACTCTCCTGATAAGCTATTTTACGATGAATACACCCTTTGCTTGCAATGCTATAATTGGAAGACCCACCTTAAATGACTTCAGGTAGTTGTGTCAACCTACCACATAAAGATCAAGTTCTTAACAATGGCAGGAACCAGAGAACTATTTTGCAACATAAAAAAAAAAAAAAAGCTTGATGATGCTATGCTATTTCAATGAAAGCAATTGAATAAAAGCCCTAGCCAAAATTGAAACCCTCAGGGAACATCCCATTAATAGAACTCGATAAAGGATAGTCGAACAAGAAAAGGAAAAGAGAAAATACTAGGTTAAGCCAATTGAAGAATTTAAGGCCATAGAATAGAGCCTAGGAATCCTAACAAGACCATAAGAATCAACACTCATTTGTGCAGTAACATGGATTGTATGTTGGTTGGCTCTTAGAAGGAATATCGATATTTTTGCTTGGAAAGCAATTAACTTTCTAGGAATTGACCTTAAATTATTGTATGTTGTCTCAATGTGGATGCTTACTAAAAGGCAATCAAATAGAAAAATAGGACTTTCAGTGCAAAAAAATGCTAGATCATCGAAGAGACGATCAACAAACTCCTAGAGACAGGCTACATTGTAGAAATTCAATAACTTAGTGGGCTATGTAATGTACTCCTCATCCCTAAAAATGAGGGCAAACTGAGAATGTGTAATAATTTCATTGATTTGAGTAAAGCATGTCCTAAGGACTCTTACCCACTACCTTGAATAGGGACAAAACCTCTTTTGTGGTCCTAAACGTCTTGTGTTGCTTTTTAGTCATGCCATTCGGCCTCAAA
Source organism: Jacaranda copaia (assembly GCA_014898725.1). Lineage (NCBI taxonomy): Eukaryota > Viridiplantae > Streptophyta > Magnoliopsida > Lamiales > Bignoniaceae > Jacaranda > Jacaranda copaia. Next base: position 1,054,858 of record JACGDI010005492.1, on the reverse strand, counting down.
GACATATGGTCAACTTACTAAAGATTAGTAAACTTTATGTTAAAAAATAAGATCAGCAGGGTAATGAAGGTCTATGTTGATGGTATAATTGTTAACACGGAGAAAGAGGTTAACCGTTTAGCCAACCTGGACCATACATTTTCCATATTGAGAGCCTTTTGAATGAAACTTAACCCAGCAAGTGCACATTTAGGGTAAAGGGTGGCAAATTCTTAAGCTACATGGTTAGCCAAAGAAGTGACGAAGCAAACCTAAAAAAGATTTAGGTAATTTAGGACATCTCACTGCCTAAAATGGTTTGGAGCGTGTAAAAACTATTAGGAAGGATCATAGCTTGGGATCGATGCATTACCCGAATTGCAAATAAAAGCTTGCTATTTCTCAAAATTCTCATAAATGCAAGGAAAATCCAATGGATAGAAGAATACAACTAGGCCCTAGTTGACTCAAAACAATACCTGTCTACATCCTCGATACTTGCTAAGCTTTTAGTCAGAGAAGTCCTTTATCTTTACCTTACAATCTTGGCAGTAGCAGTAAGTTCTGTTCATATGTCCATAGAGAGAGACATGCTGCAACCAATATATTACATCTAGTAGGGCCTTGAACACAACTATTTGAAAATTGAAAAATTCGCCTTTACATTGATTATGGCAGTAAGAAAACTAAGACCTTACTTCCAATCTCACTTTATTATTGTTCCAACGAATCAACCTTTAAAACAGTTGTTGTTAAAACCTTGCATATTCGAAGGCTAACCAAGTGGGCCATTAAACTATGAGAGTTTGACGTCAAATTCCTACCATGAACAACTATTAAAGCCTAAGCATTAGTGGACTTCTTAGTTGGGCACATCAACCTCCCCATAATAGTTGAGCAATAGCAACCTATTTGGACTTTTCAAGTTGATAGATCAGTGACACCTTTAAAGGGTGGAGCAAAATTTCTTTGCGCTCTCCACATGAAAAAGAATATGATTTTGTTATCAAACTCGACTATGTAGCTACCAATAATGAACTAGAATACAAATCTTTTTAATAGCTATCACAAATTCCTAATCAATTGCCAAGTAACTTTGAAGCAAATGAAGCATCAATGAATAGATAGCTTACAAAGGTTAAAAGATTACAACAATAGTTCAAAAAGTTCACACTCAACTACATCCTGAGGTTAGAATATGAAAAACCAGATGCCTTATCTAAATTTGACAATTCAACTAGAGATAATAGAGAAAGAACTATCACAGTCTTAGTCACCAACAGGCCTACCATAAAAGGGCTCAACCAGGACCATATATTGGAAATTAAGAAATTACCTTTTAGTTAGCAAAATGACATCAAAGCCTACTTAAGGGAAAGTAAGGTACTAAATCATAAACCAGAAGCTTAGAGGCTAAGAAGATATATAGCCGAATTTGCCCTTGATGAGTTTGGTCAATTATATAAGAGGCCTTTTTCTAGCCCCCTACTAAGATGCTTGGCATCAAAACAAGCCCATGAGGTCTTGGAAGAGATCCATGTGGCAATACTTTAGTGATGAGAATTGGCCCATAAAGTCATCAAACATGGCCATTTTGGGCTGACCTTGCTCAAAGATACGGTTGATTTGTCAAAAAAGTGCCTATCCTACCAACTGCATGCTAATATCTATCACAAGCCAACTTTAACTCTAATCCGATCAAAATCACTTGGCCATTCGACTATTGGTGAATAAACATTATCGGCTCCTTTCCAAAGGCCACAGTTAAAGGAAAAACATGATTATTACAGTTGAATTCTTTACAAAATGAGTTAAAGTAGAAGCTATTCCTAAGACAACAAATGTAGCAATAAGAAACTTCTTATGGAAAAACATCATCTGTCATTTTAGTTCACCAAAAGTGTTAATACTTGACAATGGTACTAAATTTCAGAGCAAAAAGATAAGGGACTGGTGCAAAAGTCTTGGAATTCAACATCTTACCTTAGTAGACAACCCACATGCAAACGGGTAGAGAGACGTACTATCTTAGATCAAATCAAAACTCAACTAGAGGGATTTAAAGGCAATTGGGCAAATGATCTCCCAGGTATACTATAAGCTTGTAGAATATAAGAATTGTTACGAGGGACAGTCTTTATAGCACAGTCTATAGTTCTGAAGTAGTGGTCTCAGCAAAATTGATACAATATATAGCTTGAGTAATGTGCTATAATCCAATCAAGAACGAGGCAAACAAGCTACTCGACCTCGAGATAATAAATGATTTACCACAACAAGCTTACATGAAATACAGAGATATAGGTTGGTGATGGACAAATATTATAATAAAGGTGTCTGACCAAAGAGCTTCCAGGTTAGCAATTTCGTTCTCAAAAAGGTCGAGGTCTCAAAAAATATTAGGAAACTTGACCCAGAGTGGGAAAGTCCTTATTAGTGGTTAAAGTAACCAAAAATAATTCTTACAAGATAGCCAACATAGGTGGTAATGAGCTATCCCGACCTTAGAATGCGACAAACTTGATGAAATTCTATGTGTAAAATGAGATCCTATAATATGGTCCAACTATTCCAAGACGCGTGAGATGTAGTCTTCTCCAAAAACACACTACTATAATTTTCTTTTATAATGAGAACTCAACTTCTTGTCAAAATTTCCCAGTAACAATAAATTAAGAACAATAATCATGAGATCTAGTCTTCTCGAAGCGCACTAATTGATATCTAGTTAACCATTCAGCTGCTTGTTAAATTGATTTGAAACCAGTTAGCATAACATAAACAATGACCTCATATGATTGATTGTTTCAAGCATAATATTATGATACGACATAAAAGAGTGAAGTGGAAAAGTAAATGCAAAGTCTTGCAATCAGTAAAGAAAAATGATACTCACATTAAAAATAAAAAATTTGCATACTTCTAACAAATTTATAGACAACAAAAACAACAATTGTTCAAATGCCTTTCAAGGTAAATAAACTATATATATTTTAAATCACATCATATAAAATAAAAGTTTAGCTTAAGCAAACCCCTTCACCTATATCTCCCCAAGCAGTAGCTTCAATCACTACCACATCCACAGCTTTGTAAAGCTTATCCTAACCCGTGGTGTCAATTGCCATGACTAGCGGCAACCCTTGGACTTCTTGCTCTGAACTTGAGTGAAGTGCACCTACAAGACAAGAAAGACTAGCTTCGTTGCCCAAAAATGCATGCTCAGCAACTAAGAAGTACATCACAAAGTCCACCTCTTTGTTTTTGATGCTAAGGGCAAAGTCATAGACAAGATTAAACTCGTTGCCCACCTCTAGAGCCTTATGATAGATAGAGACCTCTGCTTTCTCAATGAACACACCTTCAACATAATCCTCGAGTTGCTCGTTCTTGAACATATTGAGTTGAGCTTTATCTTTTGCTTAAATCTAATGACCCAAGAACTCCAACTACTTTGCCACTTTTTTGAATGCCTTTTTGGTGTCTTCTATGCTAAATACTACACTAGTGTTGGTGAAAATAGGACTCAACATAAATTACTGCATAGCCTTCTAACAAATGTTGAGAAGCACCATAAATAACATAGCTTTAGCATAATAGAGGCAACTCTTATGGCCTTGTGCCCAACCAAAAAGAGATGCTTCTTGGGCTTCAGACCTCAAATTCTTTAGCAGCTACTCGAGGTGCTCTTTTCTTCTACAACATGCAATAGTTTCAAGTCTTTCTCTTCAAATTTTTATGCCATCTCCTGGACCCTTAACATAAGGGACTAGAACTTAGTTTTTGAAATTTAGACTACTCTTTTTCAAGCTCCTCACACTTTTGCTCCAATTTAAAGATATGAGCCTGGGCTAGTTTGAATCATTAATGAAGGTTGTAGCCCCACTATCAAACTTACAAGATTCAACAAGAACATTAATAACACATAAATCTCAATATTAAAATAAACTAAAAAGGAACATACCATATTGGCATGATAAGCAAATGCCTTTAAGGTATCCATTTGTTCTAGGTCGAGCATTTTTCTTTGGCCTTCAATAATTAGACTAGCCATTAGCACCTTCAGTAAGGTCACACTTATCGATCTTGCAACTGTCATAGAGGTAATTTTTGACACCCCAATCCCAGGCCAAAAATATGGCTTAGAAAATTTGGGCAACTTAAATAGCTTTTCATCATACAACAATTGGTAGGCATCTTTATCAGAGGTAACTATTTTCCTTTTGCTTTCTCTGCCACAGTTTTCTTTATTGGGGCATGTCAACTTTGCCCCCCAATCTCTATAGCTTTTCTCCTCAAGCAGGCCATAGAACTAGCCACTTTAGCCACATTCTGAATAATAGGGGGTGGATTAGTTTGTGGTATACGCTCAAACTAAGTAGTTTAGGACGCTACCTCTTGTCGAGTTGCAACAGTCTCCCACTGCTCTTGAGCTTTCTGTTGTTTGCTCATGGCCAGTTGACATGCTCAATTCATGATTGATAGACCTACAAAGGAAACATAGAACATTATATCAATCAATAACATAGCCCAAAAAAAAGCCAACACAATAAAGTCAATTCTACCTAGACATACATTATTAGGAAGCAACCTTAGTGGGGCAATTGACAAAATTGCTAACATTAAATTCCTCTCTCTAGTGAACCTAGTGGCATCCATCTCTCAAAAATCAATCACGTCTCGAATAAAATTATTGTGCCAAGTTAGATTTTCATTCCTAGGCATCTCAACTCGCCCACTCAATGAACCCTTGGGGATATTAAAATCACCCTTACTAGGAGCACACACAAAGAAGTACCTTTTTTTAGGCTAGAACATGCGAAAAAAGGGAGTTACAAAACTTTTTCAACAAGGGCGGGCAGTCAAATAATAAAAGCCTGATTTCTCAGTGCTCCTTCACTTTTGAGATATAGGGAGTTGGAATAAATTGCAAAAATTTATGAATGAAGGAAGCAGATTATAAGTCATCATAAGGACTACAAAGTTGTACAATATTAAAAAATAATTTGGCAAAAGTTGGATTATACACACTTAGAGACCCAAGAGTAGGTCGACTATAGATTGTGTGATTAGAAACCAAAGACCCCATGTCTAGGAATCCTCAAACAAAGCAATGCACCCTTCGGGGTGCATTTATCCTATCCCTTGCCTTAGGTCTGATCAATTTAAAGGGAATATAATATTTATTCCTAATCAACATTAAATCATCTGATGTTATCTTCAACACTGTCTCACTATAGTGAGCCATAGTAAATAATTTTGCCCTTGACACTAGAGCCTTAGGTGCCTCATCAGAGGGCCATGCATCAACGAATGATGGAATCAACAATCCTACCTCATCTACCGCTGGACCAAACTATCCCTTCCCTTCATTACCCTCTACCCTTGCTAATTAACATTTCCCCTCCTAGAATCACTAGAACTACTCTACCCATTACTAGATGAACTAGTGGAATACCTACTAATCTCACTAGGGAAAACTTTCAACGATTAAGTTCCTTCTAAATCAGTCGACTTATCTTTACCTTCTTTATTAACCTTGGCCATTCTGCAGATCAATGTATTAATACAAAAGATTAGCATAACAAGCAAACAAAGTCAAAAGAGACTTACGAGGTGACAAATAATAACTAGAATACAATTGGAAAACATTAAATAGAAGCTTTCACCGATAATGGCACTCAAATGAAACTTTTGGGAGCTCAACCTCTCTTTTTATCAAGGTTAAAATGGTAAATAGGCAATCAAATGGACTATTTATGGGTCCCCATTAGGCATGCCAACTGGTCAAAATGGTCAGCTATCGAGTATTTCTTACGTAATTAGTGATCAGTACATGTAATTACCCCAAGGTAACTACCCAAGACTGTTCCTTCTTTCATGACCATGCTTAACATTCAAATTACAGAGTTAAAATCAACAATTCCTCACTTCCACCTTCCACGAGGCCAATCAAACTGAGGAGTAGGAAAGACTCATGATAGGGGTACGACCTACAAGCCTAATACAATCAATCTGATAGCCAACATCCTGACTAGGCCTAAATTAGTACTCAAGCCCAAGTGAGAACACTTGTGTCAAAATCACATGTTGAACTAGTTAGCCTCATTAGTAGGTGGACGAGAACCATGAGTGGAGCTCACCTTGAACCTCTCAATTAAGTGAGGTCGAGCAGGAGATACAGTGATACAAAGTCCCTATCGTAGGAGCATTATTGCAATGCCTGCCATTGGTCATGCCTGCATTTAATATGGCTGAACCACTACTATTTGCATTAATGGCCTCATCATCTCATTACCTTCACATTAATAACAGTAAGGGTGCTTGTTGTTTCTGGCCAGTTAAAAGCGAGGTGGCCAACTAGTTTGAAAGACCTATAATGTACCTACATGAAGGGGAAAAATATTAGCTCATAGTAGGGAGAAGACCATCCTTTCGGCTTCTCCCTCCCTGGCAACAGGCCCTATAAATACCTTCTTTTCATAGATAAAGGTTTGATTTTTACACATTCAAAAGTCGTTACTCTGCCAAAATTATCCTCCGATTGAATACTTTCTGATTTAAGTGTCGAAAGGTCATAGCCAAGGAGCTTCTTAGCTACCCCTAACATTTGTTTCCTAGTTGAAGAATTCAACCCACACCTTGCTCACATATCTCAGACCCATCTTTCTAGTCAACTGATATAATAGGTTGACAAGAGAAGCCTAGATCACAAAAAAAGGTATTATCATATAGTGTGATAATATTTTAAATAATCTAAAACATTCAATGACATATTAGTCAAGTAAATTGACATGACCGTCCAAAAATATTTAAAAGATTAACTATGATTTAAAAATATTATTTTTATCATTTTTTTCCATTTTTGAATAAAATATATTATTTACCTAGCTAATAATGCAATGTATTATTTACTAATTTCAAAGTACTAAAAGTGTCAAGTATATTATATAGTAAGGTTATGTTACTTAATAATTAATATATAATTTTCTTATTTCATTTATTGTTCATTTATAAATTTTATTTTTGATTGAATAACTTTTATACTAATTATTATAGATTTGTTTTCAATTATTTATTTAAATAGTAAATAGATCAATAATTATAGATTTATTAAAATATTATCAATACTATTTTAAAATATTACTTAATAATTACTATTAATATTATTAAAATAATTTTAAAACATTTATGTAATTAATAATGCATGATAATACATTTAATAATTTTTTGCTTAATTATCATCAAATAAAGTTTGATAATTAACTATTATTTTTTAATTTCATAATTTATATATTCAAGTTAGTATGTCATATAATTTCTTTAATTATAAAATATTTTATATTAAATTTAAAATTAAATTGATTGTACATCATTTCACCACATTCATGTACCAATCTTTACAAATATATACATACGCATGTCAATCATTCATATATATATAATTTAAAAATAATATTTCACTTTACAAATTCATTAAATATATAATCAATTTGACATCTACAGTAAAATTTATCTTCTATAAAATAATTACAACAAATACTTTCATTCTCCATATTTTTCCAAAATAATGCCATAGTTGACGTAGTTCCCAAATTTAACTCACAAAAGACATTCTTCTAAAATATTTTACAAAAAATACCCAAAACAAAACAAAGCCAAAGAAAACAAAAAAGAAGGGGGAAAAAAGAAGCTGCTCAAAAGCTACAGTAGAAAAAGCCCTTTGTAAATATAATCAATGCGAAGGTGAAAATGTGGCAATATTTTACTAACAAGAAAGCAAATAGGACTATAAATGAATATACAAAAATTCATTTATCATTTGCATCCATATTCATATATACATAATATTATCAATATTCAATTAAAATAGATATTATCTTTATTCGATAAATAAATATCTGATTGTAAATGAATAGAGATATAATAAATGCATAATCGATCCATTTAATATTGGCTTCTAATATATATTATTAAATATATAAATTTATATATTTAATTTTTCATAACTTAATTATATCCATTATTTGTATCTTATAAATATATTTTTAAAAAATTACGATTTACAATGTACACTGATTTTTCATATATTTTCAATATAATAAATTAAATTAAAAAATTATTGGATATAATACATTATTATATATTATTCAAAATTATTGTATATAATATATTTATCATAATATATTATTTATATATTTTAATAAAAATATTATAATCCATGTATGTATATACATAAAATATAATTGAAGAATGGGAAGAAAAATTAATGATATTAAAAAATTATACTAATATTGAGGAAAATTTGAAGAATGAAGTTGATAAACGTAATTTATTGTTGTTTGACTTTATATTTAATACACTTAAATATCATTATTAATTAATTTAGCTAATAATTAATTATAAAATTAATTATTAATTAGAAATTATGCTATTTATTTGATTGCTTTCATTTTAATAAAATTGTAAAGTTTTTTCTATTAATTATAAAATATGCATTTGTTAAAGGTTAATATATTCACAAATTCTTGTAAACAAATATCCAAGTAATTATTATTGGCAAGATAAATAAATAGTAATTATGTATTATTTTAATCTGATGCATAATTTTAAATGATCATATTAAAATAACCCCATCATTATTTACATAATATTAACTATAAATTAGATTATTTAATTTTAGTTCCGATGAATCCGTATGAATTTTGCTTTCCTTGCAACCAAGGCTAACTTAAAAAAAACAGTAGAATAGCTTTTTTCTTCGACTGAAAAACCGCGCGTGGCTGATTGTCAATTTCAGAACAGCGCGTTAACCAAGTGTGTTTCACTTTCTCTCTTTCTCTCCCTTTCTTTTTTTCTTATTTATTATTATTATTATTATTATTATTATTATTATTATTATTATTATTATTATTATTATTATTATTCGTTTTGATGAATGAAAAAAGTGATAAAGTGTCGTTTGCTTATAACCTCCTGCCACTATTTAGAAAATCGGATTGGACCAATCGATCGAATTGTCAATTAACCGGTGAACTGATCTAATTTTCTTAAAAAATAAAAAAAATAAAAAAAGTTATATTTTATAAAAATCGTTCAAATTGGCCAGTCAAATCATTGAACCGTTCATGATTTAATTGAACCAGATCGATTTTTTTATTTAATTTTTAATGAAATTATTTTTTTAATTTTTTTTATCTAAATACAAAATTTGAAGGTCAAGGTATACCGCACAAATTATGTAAAGTAAAAAATAAATTTTAATTTAGAATTTAGAATTTAGAATTAACTTACACACTCTCAATTTTAAACTTTAAACTTGATATATTTAAATTGTTGCAATCATTTATAATATGAATTGTAAAATTTAGATTATAATATTGGGCAATATTCTTTAAGTTTTTTTATACTTTATATTTTGATATTTTATTAATTTTTAAATAATATATATATAATATATTTTATAATTATGATGTTACGGTTCAATTATAATTTGATTGACGGTTAAATCAATGAATTATGAATTGATAAATTTTTCAATTCAATGAATAATTCAAATAGTGACTCCGATCACAACAAACACAATGATTGTAGTGGGACACCATGTCCTTGCCAAAGAAATTATACATACAACTTATATTATATTGCCAAAAATGTTATGTACCTTACCAACAAAATAAATAAATAATTAGACTGACCGCATCTCGATTAAAATAAGCCAACCAACAAAGAGTAGAAAATTACGGAAACATTTCATATCAGAAAATCTGATGGAAATTTCTTTTATGTGTTTTAAAATTTTTTAGGCCATTATACATACAAAATCCTAGATTTTTAATTAAAATATCGTATGAATTGATAAGTATTGTAATTAAAATTGGACGTGCATGGCTAGATGGCAACAAGTTAGGATTCAACGGCTGTTCTTAGCTAATTCGCTGGCAAGGAAATGGTGAAATTAAAAATTGATTGGGGTGCTTTGTTCATCTTGACAAGGTGCACCCAATAATAGGGGTGGCCTCCACCTCTAACAGTGTCGCGTGTGGCAATTTTTGGACAGTTGTACAGAATTAAAATCTAGACTTGTCTAAATTATTCCTAGCTTGAAATTGAATCTTAATTCAATCCAATTAGATAAATTTCATATTGTATGTTAACTCAATTGATTTTTACAAATCTAATAAAATGTCTATTAAATTAAGCTTATTCTAAAATAATTGGAGTCTAGATTAACTTAAAATTTTGTCTTTAGACTCGATAATATAAAATATTGTGAACAAAGTCTAGTTAAGCTTAATCCGAAAATTAAGGCATATAAATATTAGAATAAAAAAATGAATTACTCAACTTGGATATAATGGACTCACAAAACCTACCTAATTTAGGAACCTAGACCCTTGTTATGTAACTATAAAATAAGTGACATGATGAATGGAGTTGTTGGGGTTAGTCACATAGAATTACATTTGGAAACCTATAATCATATTAGCTTGAAGTCTTAGAATAAGATAGCCAAGGTCAATTGAGATAAGAGATAATTGAGCTCAAGTGTTATAACAACAATACCTATTGAATATTGAAACCTTAAACGAGACCACAATGATGTAAATCATATCACGAATCCATTCATCAACTGACTAGTTAAGGACTACCACATTTAATTGTCTTAAGCATATAAATACGAAACTAAGATTATCAAGATTATATTAGAATAACCTTAAGTTTGATAAAGACATTAACTAAATTTCATATTTAAAAATTAGAGGGTTGATAGAATGATAACTGGGGTTATCATGTGATAGCTCTTGATTCGACTAGAAAGCCAAGGCTTGAGCGTCTGTGCAACTAGGAATTCCTCGGCATTAGCCATGTGAGTTTATACTCAAAAATATGAGATTACTTTATTGGGGAAAGAACATATATACCTATTATATATCCTAGTCACTTGATTCATTTCAATCTACGTGTTGAGAAATTTACGACACACAGCCACTTTATGCTAATTATGATTCCTATTGAACTTTATTTACACTACTTACCTGAAATTAGCAATTGTGTATGAAAATTGAAAACAAATTTTGAAATATATTTATTCATTGATCCGAAAATCATGCCTACACAAGTTTTGATAAAATAAACAGTTTTTGAAGGTTCACCACTCATCATCCCTTACACCAGTTATGGCTCCTATTTGAGTATGACTTATGTTATTTAAAATTTGGCAATTGTGTTTGATAACTAAAAAGTGGCTTTTGAGATATACTTTTCTATCATCAACATGTTTGTTTTGGAATAAGTCTAGTGCTAATTTAGTGATTATTAGTTTATCATCACGAAGTGACATGTTCAATTAAATGTTGTTGGACATACTAAGTGATAATAGTGATATACTTAATATCCTTCAAGGTGGGCCCTGGGATTGGTTTTGAAAGATGATTGGGTGGAACGGACCAATGATGATTCATCTTTTGACTAATACCTATACAAAGTGTACATATAATCCTTACTCATAGTAAGCAGAAGATAGCCATCTATGAGCAAGATTAGGCATGCAGCTAGCCATGCCTAGTGAGTGATTTAATGTCCAAGCTAATCACTGGACACTTTAGAGGAATAAGGATTTTCATGTTTTTAAAAGTAAAGTGACAAGGCAGGAGAACCAAGAATAGCAAAAGTGTGAAAGTGATTATTATGCTTGATACTTATGTTTTGAAACTCGAATATTTGAGACAAATCCAGTGGTTCTCAAATGGCATGTCGACCACTTTTGGTCATAATTGAGATTTAAATCTTTGTGAGAAATAATGATCTTGTGAAGTTTCATCACTGGTATGGCACGTTGGTGAGATGGATCATTTTAAATTTTGACTAAAATCTTCTTTCATGTTTCATTCTTTACTTCAAATAAGAACAAGTGACAAAGGTACACTAACCTAGGTGACATGTTAGGTAATGGAGGTGGAAGAAGTACTAAATATGATTCATGATATTTCAGTTCATAGTTGAACCTCTGGTGGGTGTTACTTGTATAAATTAAATATTTTGAATTTTGAGAGATCTAATTTCTGTTATTCAAAAGACTTGTGATATAAAGTAATTAGCACTTCGGAGGGGAGCAGGCGCCTCCCTGTCGGGGCACTACATAATCAATTCCAAAAATCAATCATGATTGTGCCAACATTTAAATATTGTTCAATATAAAATCAAGTTATCAATATTTAATGCTTATCAAAATTCCAAACTTAGCAACATCAACTAATGCAACAATAAAGAATTGAGGTAACTTTTTGTTGTTGCTACAATAAATAGGATTTATTATTTGGTGGTTTTCATTATTGCAACCAAAGTTTATTTTCTGAAAGTAAATGTAAGAAATAATCCTCAAATTTTCACTCAAATAAAGATAACTATGCACATTCTTGATAAGAAATTAAGTAAATTATGACCCCATAACACATGGATTTATGTTGAAATATCTAAATAACACTATCTCAAATAAAGCAAATAAATTTAACTTATGGACGAATATAATAAACTCTTGAAACATTTATATGAATTTATACATTATAAGCCTAACAAATCACAAATGTAATATAATCCATACTTTTTAATGTGAAAACCAAACCTAAATCAAACATATAAATTTACAATACTAAAAAAATTAACTTAATTTATGTAAAATTCTTATGCCTTGAAATAACCAAATCTATGATATTACAACAAAAAGAAAATTGGGCTAATAAAAATAAGAAGTTTGTAAAAAATTAATAGGGAGAAGTTCACCCAATGCTTTCCAAATCTACAATATTACAACAGTTAAAAAATCAAGATAATAGAAAATAAAAACAATAAAAAGAATAAGCTGGTCGGCATTCAAACATCGACCAACAACTAAGCATCCAAAACGTTACTAAGTGCCTAGCAGCCCAACCATGCTAGAGAGAGAGAGAGAGAGAGAGAGAGAGAGAGAGAGAGAGAGAGAGAGAGCATACATGATGGAAAAGAAAGAGTGTCGGTTGAGGCACAAGCGAGGGGAAATTTAGAGCTTATTTTCTCTTTTTGCAACGAAAATTTAAGTTCCATCATAAAATATTTTTTTTAAATTTTTTAATATTTGCTACAAATATTTTCTCCATAAATATATTTCAATTACTTTTTAATATTCTTTGTGTTTTGCGATGTCCCATTTTTGCCGCATGCAATCTATCCTGTATAACTTTTCCAATAGATTTTTGCCATAGTAAAGTTGTTTAAATTTTTTTGTTGCCTTGTCCAATTAGCAACAGATTGTATCCACTATAAATATTTGCCACATAATATCTTTTTCCTTTTTAAAAAATTATTTGCCATGAAATATTTTTCATCACAAAAATTATATATTTTTTATCTATTTAATGTCTGCAATGAATTTATGCATTGTAAAATATTTTTTATTTTTTGCTACAGTTTATCATTGAAAAATTAGTATGTTGATTGTACTTGACTAATCCAACTTTAGAGTGAAATTAGCAATGGAAATTTTTGCAACAAAAATTTGTTGCAATTTGAAACAAATAGAGTTTCATCGCAAATTTCAATCACATATTTTGCTTCTTCTTATACTGTTGCCAAGTAAGGGGATTAATATTCAATCAATTTGCAATATCAAAGAAAATGTACTTTTTTATTGTATAGCAAACTACTTTTTAGTGACACAAAATATTAAAGAAGTTAGTTTCACTATAAAAAATTTCTAACAGAATCAATTCTGTTAAAAATTTCTAATGAACTTGCATTGGATTTGTTTGATGGCATGGACAGACCTCAAAAATCTATAGTAAATTTGATGAAAAAATTGAAGGAAGAAGGTGCCAAACTTCCTGACAGAATATCCATCCAAAAATTTCATTGGAAATATTTTCCGATGGGCTTCCCAACAAGTTTTCCATCAGAATATCTAAATAATTTCTTTTATTTAATGTTAAATATTTTACTTACTGAGGGAACCAAGAGACACAATTCCATTGAAAGTCCATCTAAAAATTAAAAATTTTACCCTATCAAAACCTCTGTTCTTCCCTTTCTCCATCCCTGTTTTCTCTCATCCTCTATTTGCTATATGCACCCAGCGCTATAGCCAGTGCTAGCCACCACCACACCACTATCACGCCACCACTGCTCCACCATCGCACCACCGCCATGCCCACCACCAATTTACTTGGTTTAATTATGTTTCATATATGTATTAATATGTATGTGTATGTATTTGTATATTTGTGTTTGTAAATATATGTATGTATTTATATATGTGTGTGTGTGTAAATGTATGTATGCATTTACATGTGTACTTATATGTGTACGTAAATGTATGTATATATTTACATATATGTGCATATACACATAAGTATGTACTTATATATATGTGCATGAATATGTATTTAGATATCTATATTGTTTCAAAATTAATAATATTTTTAATATAAGTTATGTGAAGGTTTTAATTTATGGATTAGATTAGTTTGCTGGTGTTTTATATGTACTATTCATAAAAATTAAAATTGATTGATACATTATGGTTTAAAGTTTTAATTTTATAGATATTAGATACTAACTTAGGGTCTACATTTGTTTTTTGTGGTTATAATTCATTAATGTGTGTTTAGGATTTTAGATATTGATATTTTAGGGTTTTATTTATTTAGTTTAATGTTTGTTCAATTTACTACTTAACTAGAAAGTTTATGTACCTTAATGTCAATGTATAATTTAATTCCCCACTATTTGACATTAATTTGAATTCTTATTAGTTATTATATATTAGTTAAATTATGTTTGCTAATTATCATGGAATTTGGAAAGTATGATATAATTTATATTTTCTTTGTGTGTCATCAATTTTTTCTACTTAGAAAGTTTTTATTGAATTAATTTAAATTATTCTTTTTAATTGTAATATATAGGTAGTCTAGTTGTTGATATCAAGTACATGTGTACGTTCATGTCCCTTAGGTGTTTATATTTTGCAGATTTTGATTAGATAAGCACATTTTTCTCTTATGTATATGGATTACTCTTATAGCAATTTTACGTCTTTATAAATAGTAATCATATGCTAAGTACATAATTTAGAATTGGTGGTTTAGGCTGGAAGATGGACTATAGGGGAAGGGGTGTAGTCTTCCCTTTTATTGTTGTTGGATTATTACTTGTCTACATAAACTTGTATGAGGTAATAAGATGTTGTGATATTGAATGGTTTTTTTACAATGTTATGTGGTAGAATGTGCCTATAAATATCTGACTAGTAATGAAGATTTGAATCTTTAATTTCTAGTTATAATATAGAATGAAGCAATCCTTTAATTATAATCATAAAATTAAACCCTACTTAAATGATGAAAAATATGAGTAATTAATCCATCATACATTAACACGCTATTAATATCAATAACATAATTTTTCTAATGATGTAGATGGATATTATTCCTCCACATAGAGTTTGGATGTACAATAAGTTGTATCTTGGTCGTATTCGGATTAGGTAGGAGTTTATGGATGGGGTTGAGGAATTTATTAAGCATGCACACCTATTTGCCTAGTTTGTGAGAGATGGGAACATTTGGCACCCTTACAAATGGTGTAAAATTAAATGTTGACTATCGAAACCTGATGAAGTTAAGATGCACTTGTACTGATTAGGGTTTCAGGAAAATTATTATTACTAAATAGAGCATGGAGAGTTAGATCCTTACATGCAAACATATAATTATACATATGATTATGGCATATCAAGTAGTGGTCAAAAGGATCAATATCCTAATAAGCTGCATAGATATACGAAAATGGTATATGATGTAGTCGAGATTACTTAGGGATATGAGAGTGCACCATTTCGGTATGACAGTGGCAAAGAACCCAATTAATGCTCAAATGTTTAATAACTTGCTATCCAAGTACAATAAGATATTGTGGGATAGATGTGAAATGCACTCTCCTTTATCTACAATTGTGAGAATGCTTAGTATTAAGAGTAACTACAATCTATCTCATAATTCCATAGATAATGTGCTATAATTAATATCTAAGGTCATGCCACGAGAGAGTGGCGCACCTCCTAATTACTATGAAGCACGAAAGCTAGCCAGTAGGCATGGCTTGGTAACAAAAAAAATTGATTGTTGTGTTAATGAATTCATGTTGTATTACAAAGAAAATGCAATGACAATCAATGTAATTTTGTGGGGGTACCTATGTACAAAACTTAGGATAAACAAGGGGTAAAAGAAAGCTCCGAGATGCTCCAAGGAAAAGAATACACTATTTACCTCTAATTCCTAGATTGCAAAGGCTGTTTGAGTTGATGCGTTCAGCACTTCAAATGACATGGCATGACAAGAACCATCAAGCATATGATGTCATGCGTCATCTATCATAAAGGAATTCTTGGAAATTATTTGATCTAGCACATCTTGACTTTACAAGTGACCCTAGAAATATGAGGCTTAGTTTATGCATTGATGAATTTACCATTTTCACTCAATCTATGTTACCTTATTCATGCTGGCTTGTCATAATAACACCATATAATTTACCTCCTGAAATGTGTATGACATCACCTTATATTTTTTTGACATGTATTATTTTTAGGCTAAGAATCTAAAAGTTGTGATAGATGCCTACCTGTAACCTTTAATTAATAAATTGAATGAGCTTTAACATCAAGTGTTCTCACTTATGACACCAATACTAAGAAAGATTTTATCATGAGAGCTACTTTGTTGTGGATAATAAATGATTTCCCAGCTTATGGTTTGTTGCCTATATTGGAATAATGTCCCAATCTTGATTGAATGATATTCTATAGATGTCCTTCTTTATCTTATGTAATTTATGGTATTCACATCTATTTGGTTGATGACCTTAAATCATAGAAGACAATGGGATTTGATCATGCATATAATGGTGATCATGAAACAAGTTTCTATGGTCATGATTCTAAACATTCTGAGTTATAAAATTTTAAAGACAGAGCATCTAAGATTCGAATAGATTTGCACTAACAATGCGTACTCCAAAGAGTAAGATAATCCATGTAAGATATGGATGCATGTTAGTAGATCACTGAAGACTCACTTAGAGGATCCACTAGATAGCTGAACTAGCTTGTTGGTAGTGGAAAATTGTCTAACTTACAATAGTGCATATAATTAGTCCTTTGACTTGAGGTTCCATGGTAATTTTGTATTTATTTAAATCCTTTTGCTTTGATTTTGTTCCAACCACGTAGCTTGGGTCTTAGTTTGAGCACAAGCTACCTAAGTATAGAGCTTGGTAAGTTCTAAGATGAGATCCATTTCACTGGTAGTGAAGAGCGAGTTGATCTCTTATGTATTCTAGGATGGTCGATTTCAAAAAATTCTTGCACAAGGTGATACTACAATTTAGAAATGGAGCTTTTCAAAGTTCAAGTTATAATAAGGAATCGAACATCAAAAATAAATGCATAGTTATCGAGGCTATTAGGGAGCTAAAAAATATCTTTCCCTATGCCTCTTTTGGGAGATAGAAAACTGAAGGACCATATTTGTATGGTAATCATAAATGGAATAGGTTCATTCAAAAATTAATTCATTCAATTAATTGGGCTCCATAGGCATATACTAGACATCGAATATAAAGATTGGGTACTTTTTAATTAATAGAGATTAATTGAAAGAATGATTAGTTTAAAAAAATTTAGACTAATTAGAATATTTGATATTCAATAAACCACAAAACGTTGTGAGCCATGTCTAATTAATTAGTAAATCTAAAGGGTCACACACAAAAACTTTAACCGCCCTCAGTGGAAATTAGGAGAAATTATCTAAAGCGTTGTATCAATAAATTAGTCAAGTTTGAAAGAGATTAAGTTGACTAATTAAGTTTGAAATAGACCAAGTTGACTAATTAAGAGCAAGTCTCAATTGCTTGATTAATTTAAAAAGTTTAACTTAAATAATTTAAGAAGTTAAATTAGATCAATTAAATTAAGATGTTTGTTTAATTGGAGCCATTTGACAATTTAATTATTTTAGTCAAGTTAAAGAGTTAAGTTGATTTAACTAAATTAAGGGGTTAATATAATTAAATGGAGAATCCAGTTTTGGAGGGAAATTTTAAATGGAAGAGTTCACTAAAAATCAAGTTGGCATTTAGTTTCCTAATTAAAATATAAATTAATTTCCAACTAAGCATGCAAGTTAGCATCACAAAGGAGAAAAGTGTGAAGGATGCATCTAGATTCATCCATTACATACTATAAATACCTCATCCCCTTGTGATGGCCAGCCATAAACACCCATATTTCCCATCAAAAATCTCTCAATTTGTTGAGAACAAATTAACTACTCCCCTAGATTCTCTCCAACTCTATCACTCTTCCATACTCCCTCATCTTTCCTCCAGAATTCCTATAGCCTTCTTTATTCTTTTTCTAGCTAAAGAGTGAACATCTAGACTGCTTAATGTGAGTGGATACCTTTAGAGATACCACATGTGGGGTATTGCTTGTTGGTGAACAAAAGAAGATCCATTGGAGAAGTGTTATTCAAGAAATCAAGAGGTAGTTTCAAGGTTTTAATGTTGGCCAACTTTTACTGCCTTTATAGCATAGTTTGAAGGTGTTTTGGAGGCCAAAATTTGTTGTAATTTGAGGAAAAGGAGTGAGGAAGAAAGCTACAAAGAAAGGAAAGAGGTAGATCTTCATTGGAAAGGTCTTTTCAAGCATCTACACCTTGATTTTTGGAAAATCAACCAAGGTATTTGTTCTCCCTAAATCCAATTTTATGGCATAAAGTTTTTAATTTCCTATGGATTGGACTATTGCTTCTCTACAACCTTTAAGTGGTATCAACACCACAATTTATGCCTAATTTTGGATTTATTAGAATTGATTCATGTGATGAATTGATTCTAAAACTCCAATTTCTTGATTCAATTAATAGATTGAAGATTTTGGAGTTGTTGCTTGTGGCTCTTGTTGTGATGAATTGAGTTATGTCAATATGTTCTACATAGTGATTTAGTTGTGTTGGCATAAAATTTAATTTATAAGCTAGATGTTGATTAGGCATAATATTTCATTCATATGCTAGATATTGATTTGGTGTGAGATGACGTCAAATTGTGATTTAGCATGTTGTTAATTGTTTAAAATTATTTTGGCATTTTTTAGATTTAATTGGATTGAGTTTTCTTAGAGTAGTTTGAAGAATAGTGATTCTTCCTTAAATTTGATTTTTGAAGCATGTTGAGAACTTTAATTGCTATTTTCAAAGTATTTGAATTCTGAAAATTTGTCAAAGTATTTATGTGTGGTCTAATGTTTGGAGGTGTCCAAGAGTTTTTGCATGAAAAGTCCATAAAATAGGCATAACGATGCCCGTTGGTGCTGCCAACAAGGTAGCAACTTGCTCAAAGGTTGCTAACAAGGCATCGTCTTGCTATTTTGATGTGTTTTTCCTTACTAAACTCCATTTTTCCATTCAAATTTGATGCATAAGTATTATACAACCCCTCAAACTAATGTTGGATATTGTTTCCATGTTTCAAAAATTCAAATTTGAGATGCCCTTCATGTTTGTGCAAAATTGTGGTGCATAAATACTATGTTAATTTTGCTCATTATTAATTATTTTTGTAATAAGCATTTAATAGTTGATTTGAATGTCAAATCTTATTATTGTTCACTTAATTGTTCAATGAAAGATATTATGGATGGATGAGGATGAACATGAGCCTTTAAATTGATTTAAATAAGTTCAATGTTGATTGAATGAGTTATAATTAAATGGGGCTCGCATGTCTCTTATTTTTCACCATGTAAATGATTCGAGAGTAGAACATAAGGGTTTCTTTCTTTTTTTTTAATTGTTGCAAAGAGGAAAAAGAAGGCCAAGAAGATCAACGAGGCTTGAAAACTCAATAATGCATGTGATGTGTTTATCTAATAGATATGATTTGTTAATTTAATCAACCTACCAGAATCAACTAAGTGGTATACTTATGGCTCTTAGTGCATCATTTATTTAAGGCTCATGCTTATCCCAAGTGTAGATGCACACTACATTTACTTATTTATTCTTTCTTTATCCTTTTATATATTGTGATACATGCCTAGAATAGAGAATCTAAATAAGAAAAGATAAATGATGAGATCTTCCAAGAAAGAAAATCTCACACTTAGAAGAGTCCAAGTCTAATCAATATTAAGTCAAAATGAATAAAATTAAATAGGATTTAATAATCCATGCCTTTTACCAATAGGTGTCTGACATAAGGCCCTATCACAATTATGTGTTGTCTTTCAAGTCGTGGAACACATATTTGGTAGAAAGTGATTATCACTATCTTAGCATGAGATACACTTTAATGTGAAATTGGCTAATGGCATTGTCTCATAAGTAGAGGAATGATCATAGTTGAATTCGCAATTAAAGAAGAATTAGTAAGTTCGACTTAACACTTAGTAATATAGATATCACATGAGTCGTGAGTCTATATGAAAAGTGAGGTAATATATATAAAGGATTGTATAGAGATATAATTGATAAAAGTTACTTGCCTTAAGGTCATAAGTGGATGTCTTGGGAGTCATGGGTCCATGAATGATGCCCTTGAGCTTTAATTCTCACCAAAAAATATGATTTCCTAAATTTCTTGTGAGGGAAAGAAATTTGATAAAATAGTGGCAGAAAAATATATTTAAAAAACCACAATCATGTTTTTCCTATATCAAAATTCGACCAAATGCTTATACTCTCTTTTTTACTTTTTGTAGATTTTTGAAATCTCAAACACAACTAAGAATCCAGTAAGTATCATTTAGGAAGCTAATAAACTAACTGGGTTAAACTATCGTAATTGGCTAAGTAACCTCAAGACTGTTCTAGCGTCCAAGAAAGGGCATATATTTTGACACAAAGTCCACCGGATACCATAGGAGACGATGCCGATCAAAAGACACATGAAATATTCACAAAATAGGTTAAGAATGGCCTTTAAACCCGTTGTCTTGTGATGAAATCAATATCCTATGAACTTCAAAAGTCTCACGAACACATGGAATATACTTTGGACATTTTTCTTGCACTTACAAAGATTTGTACGACTTGCAAACTAAGCATGAGAGTTTCAGTTGTCGAAGGAGACTAATTAGACAAGAATGGTTGAGGGGTTGAGCCATCAAGTGTCTATGACTGTGACCTCAAAATGATAGCGCTTATTGAAAAGCTCCTTTATTTGGAAATGGTCATAGATAACAATCTCTATATGGATTTGATACTATAATCATTGAGTTCTTTTGGCCAATTTGTGATGAACTTCAACATGTCTAAGCAGGATGTTACAATCAACAAATTGGTCAATATGTTGGCAACTACAGAGGTGACTATGAAGAAAGACAAACCTTTAACAATTGTCCCTTTTCTTAATATAAGGGCCCAAAAGGCAAAAACAAATGAAGCAAGAAGAAGAAATGTTCTTTTTCGAAGAGGAAGTAACCATTGAAGGTATCCACTAGGGTTAAGAAAAAGAAAAAGAGGATAAAAAAGATACCACTTGTTTCTATTATGGCGAGTTAGGCTATTAGAAGCGAAATTGCAAGGAGTACCTTGCAAACCATTGGGAAGGATATGTTGTTAATTGAAGTGCATTTAATAACCAATTTTTTATCATGGATATTTTGTACCACATATGGTTCGTATCTTTGCAACTCGTTGCAGAGGATGGAAAGAAAAAGGAATTTAAGTAATGGGAATATGATTCTCTACTATAGCAATGGGGCAAAAGTTGCCGCCAAAGCCGAATGCGTAACGAAATGAAACTTAGGGAATACTACAATTATGCTTCATTCTTGCTATTATGTATCAAATCTTGTTAAGAACATCATTTCAATTCCTATTTTGGATGATGAAGGATTTGATTTTTCTATCAAAAATGGAACATTAATGGCAAAGAATGGTTTTTTGGCTGCTTATGGTACATTGAGTAATAGATTGTATATTCTAGATTCTCAACCATCACTTATGCACGTTCAACAAAACAACAAAAGAAAGTGAGATAACAAGAAAATGCAAATTTGTGGCATGCTAGACCTGGACATATTTTTAAGAATAGGATGAGCAAGTTAGTGGTCAGAGTTCACTAAATGTCAATGGGCTATAGGACTTGCCTACTTGTGAGTTTTGTTTAAAAGAAAAAATAACCAAGGCTCCATTTGTTAGATAAATAGGGCGAGCCACTACTCCTTTGAATTTGATCCATATGGGAATATGTGGACTACTATTCTTACTTCATTATCTTTATCGATGATTATACTTAGTTTGGACATGTGTATCTTATCAAATACAAGTCCGATACCTTTGAAAGGTTTAAAAAGTATAGGAATGAACTAGAAAAGCAACTTGGACTTAGTATTAAGGTTTTTCAATTGAATTGAGGAGGAGAATATTTAAGTATCAAATTCTTGAATTATCTTAAAGAGAATGCGATTCTTTCACAATGCACTCTACCTAGAACACTCCAACATAATGAAGTGGTTGAAAGGAGAAATCGTACTCTATTGGACATGATATGTTCCATAATGAGCTTCACTGATGCCCCAATCTCTTCATAGGGGTTCGCCTTAGAGATGAAAGTGAGATTGTTAAGTGTAGTATCCCTAAAGTCAATGCCATAGACCCCCAAAAGAGATGTGGTATGGCAAAGCACCTTCTTATTCTTATTTAAGGGTTTAGGTCTCCCACCTATGTCAAGATACTAGTGGGACGTAAGTTGGATACAAGATCCACCTTGTGCAAGCTTGTAGGATACTTAAAAGAGTTTTTACGTTATTATTTCTATGATCTATTGGAACCAAAGATGTTTGTTTTGAGGAACACCATCCTCTTAGAAAAGGAATTTCTATTAGATAGAAAAAGGTGTTATCATTGAACTTGATGAAGTTCAAGACGATCAACCTATCCCACAAGCAATAGAAATAAAAAAGCACTCTAAGATTAGTACACAACTTCTTACAAGGTCAGTTCGAGTCGACAAGTAACCCAAAAAGTTTGGATTTCTTTATGAGATAAGTCAAACGGATAGTGATCTAAGGACTTATAAAGAAGCCATGTTGGATATGGATTTAGGTCATTGGCTTGAGGCCATAAAATATGAAATAAACTCTATGTATTCTAACAAAATATATATTTTGGTAGATCCACCTGAGGGTACCCATTGATTACAAGTAGATCTATCAGTGTAAGGTTGGAGTCAATTGAGAGATGACCATCTTTAAAGCTGGACTTATGGCAAAAGGTTATACTCAAAGACCCAATATTGATTTCAAGAAAATCTTTTCACCAATCGCTATGCCTAAGTTTATTAGGATTATGCTTGCTATAACTGCTTGCGACAACTATAAAATTTGGCAAATAGATGTAAAGACCCCATTTCTCAATAGAAACATTGATAAGGAAATCTATTAGAGCAACCAAAAGGTTTTATATCCAAAGAGAGTGAGCAAAAAGTTTGCAAACTCTAAACATTTATTTATGGACTCAAGCAAGCACTATGAAGTTGGAACATATGTTTTGATAAGATAGAAAAAAATTTTGGCTTCATAAGAATGAGTATGATTCTTGTGTATACAAAAAGAATAGTGGGAGTTTGATACAGTTTACTGTGCTTTAGGTCGACAACATCTTTCTCGTTAGGAGTAAGGAAGAGACATTTGAGTGTACTAAAATATTGTTATCTTCATAATTCTTCATGAAAGATTTGAGAGAAAGCATCATACATATTGGAAATATGGATCTATAAAGATAGATCAAGGAGGATATTGAAGCTCTCTCAATCTATGTACATAGATAAGATAGTAAAAAGGTTTACTATGAAAGAATCCAAGAGGGGATACCTTCCTATGGGACATATAATTCATCTCTCTAAGTTAATGGCCCAGAAGACAAAGGAAGAGAGAAATAAGATGTTCCATATACGTTATGCATTTGCCATTGAAAGCATAATATATGCTATGCTATGTACGAGATTAGATGTAGTATATGCTCTAAGTGTTGCAAGCCACTTTTAATCCAATCTCAATAAGCATTTTTGGAAAGCTGTAAAAATAATCCTAACGTACTTAAAAAGGACTAAGGATTTGTTTTTAGTATACAATATTGTAGAGCTGAAACTCAAAGTATTTTTGGATTCTATTTTGCAATCCAATGAAAATGACCTTAAATCCCTATCTAGATTCATATTTTACCTCAATGGTGGTGTGATTAGTTAGAATAGTTCCAAACAAGAAACTACAACTGACTCAATCATTGAGGCGGAATATATTGTAGGAAGGACATCGTAAAGAGAGGTTTTTGGATGAAAAACCTCATTCAAGAGTTGGATATAGTACCTAGCATTGTGGAGCTAGTGGTTGTCTTTTGAAGACAATAATAGAACTACTATACAATGCAATGAAGCCAAGATATCATCAATGATCCAAACACAAAATTAATATCTTATCACTTAATCTTTGAGATCATTGATAGCGATAACATTCGAATGGAGAGAGCTGTCTTAAAAGAGCATATAACAAATCAACTGACTAAACCCTCAAAGCAAAAGGTCTTTAAAAGGCATCTTGAGAAGATGGCTTTAAAGACTAATTAATTGATGAACATAATGGGTCACGTGCAAAAGCTTTAATCACTCCAAGTTGAATTAGGAGAAATTATTTAAACAGTTAGATAATTGAATTAGTCAAGTTTGGAAGAGACCAAGTTGACTAATTAAGAGTTAGTTACAAGGGCTTGATTAATTTAAAGTGTCAGATTAATTAAATAATTTAAGGAGTTGAATTAGACTAATTAAATTAAGATGTTAATTTAATTGGAGCCATGTGACAACTTAATTAATCTAATCAACTTAAAGAGCTAAGTTGATTTATGTAAGCCAAAGGGTTAATTTAACTAATTAGATAATATAGTTTTAAAGAAAAATTTTAAGTGGAAGAGTCTATTTAAAATCAAGTTGGCATTTTAATTTCCTAATTAAAATTCTATTTTAATTATTAGAAATTAATTTCCAACTATGCATATAAGTTGGCATCACAAGGGCGGAAAGTATGAAGGGTGCATCTAGGTGAATCCTTCACCCATTATAAATACCTCCTCCCTTTGTGATGGCCAACCATAAGCACCCATTTTCCCTCTAAAAATATCTCAATTTGTTGAGAACAAATTAACTACTTTCCCATAAACTCTCCAACTCCATCTCTCTTCCAAACTCCTTCCCCTTCTCTATAAAATTCCTACAACCTTCTTCATTCTTATTCTAGCCAAAGAGTAAAGATCTAGAGTGATGAAGGTGTGTGCATACCTTTAGATATACCACACTTGGGGTATTGCTTGTTGGTGAACAAAAGAAGATCTATTGGAGTAGTGTTCTACAAGAAATCAAGAGGTGGTTTCAAAGCTTTAGTGTTGGCTGGTTTTTGCTTCCTTTATAGCACAGTTTAAAGGTGTTTTGAAGGCCAAAAGTTGATGTATTTTGAGGCCAAGGAGTGAAGAAGCAAACTCCAAAGGAAGGAAAGAGATAGATCTTAAATTAAGGGGACTTTTGGAAGCATCTACACCTTCATTTTTGGAAAATCAGCAAAGGTACTTGTTCATTCTCCCTAAATCTAATTTTGTGGCATAAATTCAATCCTTGGGATGTAGTATTGCAAGTCAGTTTTTAATTTTTAATTTTCTATGGATTGGATTCTTGCTTCACTACAACTTATAGTCCTAGTGGATGATAGAAGATAAATTGACTTGCCCATACTCTATGGAACACTCATCAGCATTTTCTCTAAAAAATAGCCAAAAAAACTATTAGTTTGGCTACCATTGACAATTCATAGATCATGATCACCAGTTTAGGATAAACAATACTAGTTTCTTAAAGAATGGAGTCGAGAAAGATCCCACTCCTCCATTATTGAATGAAGAGTAATTATGGAATTTGGTATGCGGTATACCCAGGGTTACTGAATGTGGTAATGCTCTTAGAATCTAGGGTATGATGTGTGTTACAATTTAACTAAGCATAATATATTTTGGGAGCTATCTTATTGTAAGACTAACTTATTGAAACATAATTTGGATGTCATGCAAACAAAGAAGAATGTTTTCAACAATGTCTTTAACACTATCATGGACATCAAGGAAAACTAAAGATAATGTCAATGCTCACTTGAACTTGAATGCGTATTGTAGGAGGAGCAAGCTCAAGTTAATTCTAAAGGGAAACAAGCAATGCAGAAGCTAAGTATGTCTTAACAACTAAGTAAAGAAAAACTATATGTGAATCAGTAAAGTCACTACAAATGCCTAATAGATATTTTTCTAATTTAATTAGGCGTGTCAATACATATGGGCATAAGATCTATGGTTTGAAAACCCATGATTGTCACATCTTGATGGAGAAATTACTATCAATTGCATTCAAAGAATTGTTGGACCATGTATGAAAACCTTTGGCCAAGCTTAGTTAGTTTTTCAGGGACTTATGTTCTACAACTTTGAGGCACGATGACTTAGATAGAATGAAAAAAAATATTCACAAGTTAGAAACTATTTTTCATCTAATTTTTTTTATTTCATGGAACATTTACCAATCTATTTAATAAAAGATCCAAAAAATGAGTGATTGGTGAAATGTTGATGGATGTATCAATTTGAGAGGTAAAATATTATTTTTATTTAGATGCTAAATTATTGAAATTGTTAAATACTTTTGACCGTTTAATTCCAAATAATGTTTATATGACACTCAAGGAGCTTGGTAGACTCAAAAAAACTATGAAGTAAAAGGCACAAGTGGAGGGACCTATCTATGCGGCCTTTGTTTGTAGAGAGACATCTAACTTTTTCTCTTACTACTTTCAATCGTATGTACATTCTTTGAAGATGAGAGTGGGTTAGAATGATGATGGTGAAAATGATGATTCTCTGACAACTTGGTTCTCAAGCGGGCTAGTCATGCCTCTGGCACCTGCACAATTAGGTACTTAAGCAATGCTGAGGTTAGAGCTGTAACACTTCATGTGTTGCTTAACTGTGAAGAGGTCAAGGAATACCTTAAGTAAGTCGTTCTACTAACTAGCATTAATTTCAATCTCTTTTGAGGTAACACTATTTCTTTTCTTTTTTTTTTGTTCTGATTAGTTCTGGAATACGATTATGTAGTTATTTTGTTGAACACTTTGAGATGGTGATGCAAATGTCAATCGGACGATTGACAATGAATTTGTTTACTGATTTAAGTCCTATGTAAGTATGTTTATATTAACTTCAATATGCATGAGATGAGAAATGATTTGGATTGTCAAAAAAATTCTATCTAAACTAACACTTAATATAATGAATGATAGATTATTAACCAAGCAACAAATTTGTTCTAGCATGACTTAACTTGGGGCCATAATAGACAAGTTAGGACATGGCTCATATATTTTGAAAATGGGTTTAAGTTCCACACATATGTATGGAGTCATGGAGAAAAACAATGAATGGTGGTGTATAGGTGAAGGGAGTTGGTAGGGTTGGCAATGAAGATGACTATTACGGGATATTAAAGGAGGTGGTTAAGTTAGAATACTTGAGAGAAAATATAAAGAAGATATTTCTATTCCGTTGTGAGTTGTTCAATCTAACTCTTGTCAGAGAAACTTGTATAGTACATCTAGAATATCATGTTGTTGAAGTAAATGAAAGGGGTACGTATAAAAAGTATGATCCATTTATAATTGCTCAACAAGTGTGGCAAGTTTACTATATTTCATATCCTAAAAGAATTAGGAATAAGGTCAATTGGTTGGTTGTTATCAAAACAAATGTTAGAGGTCGAGTTGAAATTGAAGACTCGTTAGAGTTGTTTATCAGAATGATACTCCATCACATATTGATGCAGTGAATTCGGATGATTTAATAGATAGTAATAATCTTTTAGAAGATGTCAATAGATCGGATGCACAACATGTAGACGATATTGTTAGTGATGACAAGGAAGAACATACAGGGTCCAACGATGATGAAGATGAATTTGATGATGATGAGACTAATGATTTTGAATATGTAATTGTTATCATGTATTTCACATATGTAATTAATTATTTTGTCATGTTGATATTATTGTGATTGAAATTTGATGTAGTTTGTTTTTATTTTAGAGATGACACACCAATTGTGTATCTACCCCTCCCCACTACCAATAAACAAGTCAAGTATTCGGCCCTCTCCCCGCCCCACCAGCCAATAAATAGGATGCATCTTTTTATATTTTCTTTGTAGTGAAAATTTGTTTGCAATGAAGACTTAAATTTATAAAATTACAAATTTTTAAAACATATAATAATTCTTATTAGTTTGTATACTTATAGATTTGTAGTATACAAAATGTTTCCATAGGTTACAGGTGTAAAAAATAAAATTCAAAAGATTAAATTTAAAAAAATAAATAAATTTTAGATAGAATTCTATCAGAATTTTGTTAAAATTAAAATTTAATTTATTAATAAAAATTATTTCCAACGAATTACCAACAACATTCCATCGGAAAGAAAAAAATATGTTAATGAAAAAACAAATATTCCGTTAGATATTTATCGAAAATCTAACAAATATTTTCTGACAAAAAACTCAATTCAAAATCAAATGAAAATTGAACTTTCTCAATTGATATAAAATCCATCTGACAAGCATTGAAAATTTTCCAACAGAAAGAAGCACATTTGAAAAGTACCGAAAATTGATTTGCGATGAAGCTTTTTAATTTTTGATACAAAATTGTTTGTTGAAAAGCTGTAAAAAAATTGTTGTTTTGTTGAAAGTTTATTGAAAAAAAAATGAGTTTTTTTTTTATAGTGTTCCATGTAATTATCACACGGTCTTCAATTTATAAATAATTAACTTATTCATATTTCTAAGTTATTTATATTGGATGATTATATCATTATCATATTACCTTTCTACTAAACAAAAGTCTACCTTTTCCTTCAAAACAAAGAAGTGAGTTTTCAAGTATCTTAAAAGAACCATGCCATGGCTAGAATATCAAAACGAAATGTTAAGCTATAATCTCCTACTAAAATCTAACTTTTACGAGTGAATGTTGTTTCATTTTGTACGTCCTTTTTAGATGACTTATATTTCTCATCCATCTAAAATTCAATTTCAATTTCAATTTCAATGATGATCTCTAGTTTTTTTTTTATTTCAGTGGTATAAATTATGTGATTAACTAGTCGAGATTAGAGTGGAGCTCTCTGTCTCTAAGATGACTTAGCCTTGCGCTGGTTCTAACGGTAATTGGCTATCGTCCCTCAAGATACAACGACTAATTCAGACAATAGCAACACTACAAACCATCTAATCTCTAAAACCTTTAAGCATACAGAACTCTTTTTGGACCTATGCAATTTTTTTCGGACTTAGCATAAAATGTAGGAAGATACAATTCGGGACTGATGGATAAAGCCAAGGAGCAGTTGGAAGGTGATCGAAATGGCTAGTAGTTTTCCAATGCAGAAAGTTGGAAGGATGCATTCTAGGTGTGTCCTTTGTTGGAGGAGGATTAACTCTACTCATTTTTCCAAAAATTTGAAATTCACGTTAATGACTAGTAGGAAGAAGTTCGAAGGTTGCTATTGTTTCTATTGGGCTAAAAGCTTTTGATCCAAAAAGTTAATATTAGACTAAAAGACTAATTATTTAATTTAACCTAAGCCCAAGCCCATGACCATGTTGTGCCAAACCTAGCCTATGCTCAACCCTGCCAACTAGATAGGCGGGCAGAGGTAGCAACACAACATGGGGTTTGAATTGAACCTATAATACCATCTAGGTCCTCTTCTCTCAAAACACTTGTGTTACCCCCAAGGGCCTATCCCTTACCTCCATACTTAAGACACATATTCAAGTCATCTTAGTCTTCTTAGTCAACCATCAAGTAGCTCACTTTGATTATTAATTTCTTATTCACTCAAAATTAGTTTTAGCTAATTAAACACATTATCGTCATCTACCCGCGGAGTAGTTTATGATGATCATTAATTTCTTAGAAATTAATGCTTTGAGAACACTTAAAAATTTGGTCAAAGAAGATCAATTTCCAATAGTCCCCCACATGAGTGGAAATTAATGTGTTGGATGATGAGTATGCTTATACATACATGAGAGATTTCAGGCAAACAACTATTACATCATGATAAGTAGCTTGTGGCTTTGAACCTTCCTTAGTAAAGCACTATCAGGCTTACTTAGCTAATTCGTGAACATGATATCTTAAACTGTTTAGTCGTTGATGTAAACCAAGATGACAATACTCACACAATAGCTATCCTTACGAGTCTTAGTTCTTTTCAATTGTGTCTTTTTTGGGTATGAACACGATCTTGGATTCATTAGTGTTAACGATAAAGCGACCTATCTTCACACTTACATAAGTGATCTCCTACAAAGAGTATCCTACTATGCTCTGCTAGTCTAGCTTTGGGAATCATTAAAAGAAGACTCAATCTTGTACCTACTCAACAAGCAATATTTCCATGTCATGGGATTGGGTTGAAGTGCTCACGTGAATTTTTATAACTTAGTTGTCCCATTGAACCAAGTTTTTGGGATCTCCAATCATCATAGTTGGATGTCTACTATGTCGATTCTTAAACTTATAGGTTTTAGTCCCACTTCTCTCAACAAGCATTTTACTTGATTTCTAGGTAGGCCTTTTGTTAACGGGTCCATTAAATTCTCCTTAAATTTCACATAGTCAAGTGAAATTACCCCATTTGAGATCAATTACCTTATGCTATTATGTCGTCATCTAATGTGACAAGATTTACCATTATGCATGCTACTTTGAGCCCTTCTAATTACTGATTGACTATCACCATAAATTGTGATGGTAGAAATTAGCTTAGGCTAACATGAAATATCCTCTAGAAAATTTTAGTACTGTTTTACTTTTTCTCCTACTTTATCTAAAGCAATAAATTTAGACTCCATCATAGAACAAGTTATACACATTTGTTTAGAGGATTTTCAGGACATAGCAACTCCACATAGGGTGAAAACATACTCATATGTGGAATTGGTATTTTTCATATCAGATATCTAATTAGCATCACTGTAGCCTTCCAATGCAACTATATATCTAGTGTAGTGTAACCTTTAATCCATTGCTTACTTAAGAAATCTAAGTACCCTTGTCATTGCTTTCCAGTGTTCATTATCATTATTGCTTGTAAATCTACTCAATTTATTTACTAAGCATGTAATGTTGGGGCAAGTACAATTTTTTAGAAACATCAAACTATCTAGTATTCTCGACTATTCCACTTGAGATACAAGTTCATCATTATTGTTGCTTAGATATTGACTGGGATCAATGAGTGTTTTTACAAGAGTGTTGTCATATAAATTAAATGTCAACATAGTGGGATTAAGTGAGAATCAGTCCATCAAACGTTCTAATAATCTTAATGCCCAAAATGACTTCTGCTACACCTAAATCTTTCATGTCAAAATGCTTCATACGCATTTTGTTGGTAATCAAGATAATATCTTAAATGCTACTCATTATCAACATGTCATCAACATACAGGCAAACCATGATAAATTCACATTGAGTGCTTTTGAGGTACACACATTTGTCACCCTCATTTATCTTAAAGCCATTTGACATCATTATTTTGTCAAATTTTTCATGCCATTATTTTGAAGCTTATTTGAGTCCATACAATGACTTAACAAGTTTGCGCACTTTTCTTTCTTACCCGAGAACAATAAATCCTCTAGGTTGTTCCATATATATTTATTCTTCTAATGCACCACTCAAGAAGGTAGGTTTTACATCCATTTGATGTATTTCAAGGTTATTTAGGCTACTATTGCAATAAGCACCCTGATGGAAATTATTCTTGTAATTGGTGAGTAAGTATTGAAGAAATCAAATCATTTCTTTTGTTTGAATCCTTTAGCTACCAACCTAGCCTCGTATTTGCCTATAGAGTCATCTGCCTTATATTTCTTGTGAAGAACCCACTTGTAGCCCAATAGTTTGTCACCAGCAAGGCAACCAACAAGCTCCCAAGTGTGATTCTGCATGATCAACTCTATTTTGCTGTTGATAGCTTCTTTTTAGAAAAGTGCTTTTGGATAGGACAATGCTTCACCAATTGTTCATGGTTCATTTTCAAACAAAAAAGCCTGAAAGTCTAGACCAAATGTCTTTTCCTTTCTAACCCTCTTGCTTCATCTTGGTTCTTCATTCATTTGAGAACTATTAGTTAATACCAAAGATCTTTTACAAGAACTTGATGCTTCAACATTTTTACAAAGAAAGATATTTTCAAAACAATATAGCATTCCTAGATTCAATGATCATGCCTTCATTTATATCAGGAACTGCTGATTTGTGCATCAAGATTCTATAGGCACTACTATTAGGTGCATATCTAATGAAAGTGCAATCAATAGTTTTCAGCCCTATTCCTAATTATTTTGGCTTAGGTACTTCCACTTTAACCAAGCAGCCCCATACTTTCATATATTTGTAGGAAGGCTTGTGATCTTTCCATAATTCACAAGGGGTTTCATCTTTCCCTTTGTGGGGTATTTTGTTCCCCCAACAAGTTCTGAGGTAACCCAAAATTAATCAACTTAGCATTCATCATTTCCTTAAAAGTTCTATTTTTACATTTAGCAACTCCATTGGCTTGAGGTGAGTAAAGAGCCATTGTTTGATGAATAATGCCAGAAGTTGAGCAAAATTCTTCAAAATGTGCTCTATATTCATTACATCTCTCACTTCTAATAGCTTTAATTTATTTGCTAAGTTGATTTTCAACTTCAGTTTTATAGCATTTGAATGCTTCTGGTGTTTCATCTTTACCTTGTAGCAGAAATACATAGCAAAATCGTGTGTAATCATCAATAAAAGTAATGAAATAATTTTTACCACCTCTAGTTTGCACAAACTTCAAGTCACTTATATCGCTATGAATTAATTCTAGAGGCCTCGTACTTTTTTCATTTGAGTGAAAAGGAGCTTAAGCCATTTTGGCTTCAACACATATTTCACACCTGTGAGTTGTGTCAATTTGAAGTGGAGGCAACAATTCCAACATGTCCAAATCTAATATGCCATAATTCACAACACTCAATTAAGTAAGTAGAACTAGAGGGATTATTATTATTATTCACTTGAACAAATTTGATTAAAGACATTACATTGAACTTGAATAGCCCATTCTGCACATAGCCTCTACCTAGAATTAGGCCATTCTTAGAAAGCACAAATTTATCAAATTCAAATGCAAGGTTAAAACCATTTTTCACTAGCAAAGACCCTAACACCAAGTTCTTGCATATGTTTGGTACATGAAGAACCTCATTTAGTGTTAGCTTCTTGCCAGAAGTTATCTTCAGAACAACCTTGCCTATTACAACATCAAAGGTTGTCAAATTTCCCATATATAGTTTCTTTTTTCAGTAATAGGAGTATAAGTTGAAAACATATACTTTTCAGAGCAAATGTGCCAAATGGCACCAGTGTAATCCACCACTCTATCAAAT
This sequence comes from Jacaranda copaia, assembly GCA_014898725.1. Classification (NCBI taxonomy): domain Eukaryota; kingdom Viridiplantae; phylum Streptophyta; class Magnoliopsida; order Lamiales; family Bignoniaceae; genus Jacaranda; species Jacaranda copaia. Next base: position 1,021,262 of record JACGDI010005492.1, on the reverse strand, counting down.
TATCAACAATATTAGCTTCAAAAACCATGGCCAAGAGGTTCAATTTAGATAAGTCTAGTAGTATAGACTTTTCCTCAATCACATGGGCCTGATTCGGTTTGCTCTTCTTAGGAAGTCGACAATATTTTGCCTTGTGGTTTGACTTTCCATACTTATAACAATTTCTTTAAAACCTCATAGGTTTCTCACCTTTGTTGTCTAAGCCAGTTCCATCATAGTTTCTCTTTTTACTTGCAATTACGCTTGGTTCAATCAAATTTTGTTTAGCCTCTATTTTGATACTGCTTGTTTTGGCATTCGATATCTAATTATCCTCCTAGATCCTTAATTAGACAATCAAATTTTCAAGAGTTATCTCCTTTCTTTTATGTTTGAGATAGTTCTTGAAGTTTTTCCATTATGGCAGTAGCTTTTTAATGATTGCAGCTACTTGAAAGGATTAGCTTAAAGTTATGTTCTCAGTATGAATTTCGTGCATAATAATATACAATTCTTGAACTTCACTCATGACGGATTTGAAATCCACCATCTTGTAGTCCATAAATTTGGCCACCACAAAATATTTTCAAACCTGCATCTTCTACCTAATATTTCTTCTTAAGTGACTCCTATAGCTCTTTAGTTATCTTAATTGGGTTGTAAACATTACGCACCAGTTCATTAAAAATATAGTTCCAACACAATAAATTGCTTTGATTCTAAGCATCTAAAGTTGCCCATTTTTGGACATCAATATCATCTTCAGATACAACAAGTGCATCATTTTTCAAAATCTGACAAGACTCAAAGTTGTTAGGTAGAAGAACATTTTCTGCTGCCACCTATCAAAATCAAATTAAGTGAATTTTGCTGGTCTTCCTCTATGAGCAAGAATAGGGGCCGAAACTGGAGCAGTGACTTAAGCAATAATAGTGATTGATAGAAAAATAACCTAGCTGGATGCCATGATCATAAAAATTGAATAATTCATCTTAAAATTGTTATTTCGATGGTATAAATTCTGTGATCAACTAATCAGGATGAGAGTGGAGTTCTCTTTCCTTAAGGTGAATTAGCACACACTGGTGCTAACAGCAACTAGCTATTATCTCCCAAGATACAACGACTAAGTCAGAAAATAGCAACACTACAAATCATTTAATCTCTCGAACTTTTAAGCATACTAAACTCTTCTTGGACCTATTGAGATTTTTTCGGACTTATCAGAAAATGTGAATTGACTAACAAGAAAGATGCAATCTAAGACTAATTTATAGAGCCAAGGAGAGGCTGGAAAGTGGTCAAAATAGCTACTGGTTTTCCAATTTAGAAAGTTGGAAGGATGCATTCCAAATGCATCCTCAGTTGGAAGAGGATTAACTTTACTCATTTTTCCAAGTTTTGAAAATTCACACTGATAACAGGTAGGAAAAAGTTTGTCTGTTAGGCCAAAAAATTAAGATTAAATTTAGTTCAAAAAATAAATATTGGACTGAAAGTACAATTTAATTTAACCTAAGCCCAAGCCCACGACCACGCAATGCCAAGCCTTGTTGGGTGGGTGGTGGCAACGGTGGCACACATGCATGTGGATTGAATTAAACCCACCATCATATAGGGTGCTCTTCCCTCCAAATACTTATATTACCCCCAAGGGGCTCATCATCTGTTACATCTACACTTGAGACATATATTCAAGTCTACCTTTCATTCATCTTTCAATATGAGATGGAGTTTCACTCCTCCCATTCCTTTAGCTCATTCTTAATCTTTTTAATCAATCATCAAGTAGCTTACTTTGACCATTAATTTTTCATTCATTCAAAATTAATTTTGGCCAATTAAACACATTATCAACATCTACCCACAGTGTAGTTTACAGCAATTGCCAATTTCTTAGAAATTAATGCTTTGAGCATACTTAAAAATTTGGTCAAAAAGACCAATTTCCAACCGTTCATTACAGTGACTTCTTTAAATTTAATTTCTTTCCTAACATAATGAAAAACAGATTTCATGCGAATATTTCTACTCAAATGTCATGGGCATGTCGATTGCGAACTTTAGGTGGAAATATAAATATCAGATTCCAATCATTTCTTCGTTAAGTTACTAAATCCTTCTCGTTGTTGTTTAGTTGGCAGGGAAACTTGTCTTAAATCCTCCTCCTCCTCCTCCTCCTCCTCCTTTTCTTTTTTCAAATTTTGGCGGCATGTGAATTAGACAAAGCTATTACTCCTTGTAAAGGTGTAGTTTTTACATTGAGCTTTTAATTGTTTGCATGCATTGAGCTTTTAATTGCAGCGTACTTTATATGTAGATATATTAACATTCATCACACGGAGAGTGTTGTGAAATCATTTTATAATATAGAGATATGGAAACTCAGGAAGTGAAAGCATTCAGAGAAAATTGGGGCACAACTATTATAGATGTACGAGGAAATGGGGGTACAACTATAATTTTAACAAATTTATTTCTATAACTTGATTATTTGATTTTTCTATGATGTACGCATAACATAATGTTCTTGTGGATGGTTCACATGACTTTTCTGATTATATATATTTTCTAATGTTGAATAAGCTAGGGTGCTTATGGAGTTGATCTTATTTGGCTGTGTAGAAATTATATGTACTTGATATTAATTTGGATTTGAAGAAAAATTATGGATTAAAATTAAATTTGAAAATTGATTAGGGATGGATTTAGAGGCCGAATTAGATGTGCAAATAAAGGAATTTAAATATAAAATTAGAAACATAAATAAAGATAGAAATAGAATTAGAGTTAGAAATGGATTAGCGTGAATCACATCTATATTCCTTAAGGTTTGATGTAATTATCAAAAAAGTCTTCTTGTCTTAAAAATTACATTTACACCCTTGAACTTTCAAACTAAAATGTAATGTTGACAGAAAATGTAAAATGATCAAAATGCCCTTACATAAAAAATTAAAAAAAGAAAAAAATGAAAAAAACTAATAGAAATATCAAAAGATAGAGATACCCTTGGACCTAGTTGTAATATTTTTAAATTTATAAAGGTTCATTTGATAAAGTTTTATCACCTTCAATTTTTTAAACAATAAATTTACAAGAGAAAAATGCAAATTTAATCATGTATCTTAACTTTACTAACAAAATAGGACTTTAACTTTTTCAACTATAAAATTGGTACACCACCTTTAATAATTTGACAATTTGAAGACAAATTAGGCTCGAATTCAATTTTCCTTTAACCTGATCTTGAGTGGCATCCTGTGGGGCGCCACAAGGTATCTTGTCAGCAAGCTTTTCCCTTAACCACTTGAGTGGCTGTTGACGTGGCATACACAGTTGCCACCTCAATAAAATAAAATTAAAAATATAATAATTTTTTAAAGATATTTATATATTTATATATACATACATATACATATATATTTTATACAAACATATATGTAAATATACTATATGTATGTGTGGGTACACATATAAACACCCATCCCACCCACCACCCCACCATCAAGCACCCCCCTCACCCCCGGCACAATGATACCCGACAGCTGCCACTACAAGCAGCCTTGCAGGCTAGCCGACAGCAAGGTGGCTACCATCATGGCCAAAGGCCAAATTGCTTTTGGGGAGGTGAAAGTCAGGGCAAGGGAAAGGGAAAGACAATGGAGTGGGGGTTAATGCTACCATGGTCGTGGGGGCCAGATTGGGGAGTGGCGCGGTGGGTAGGTACAGGAAAAGGAAAGGGAAAGAGGGAGGGCTGGGGTGAGGCTTGAGGGGAATTCATTTTTTTTATTTTTTAATTAATAAATAAAACTAATTAAATTGTAAATATGTTTATACTTTTAATATTGTTAAGTATATAATTAAAATTATATTTTTAGATGATAGATTTAATTTTTTTATCTTTTTAATTTTTAGTTTACTCTAGTTTTAATTAATAAAAATGTTTAATTAAATTATTTTAGATGTCATTATTATTTTTTTGTTCTAAAAATTATTAAAAATATATTATCATTATAGATTTAATTTATTTTAATTTTTTACTTATTTTATTTTTAGTCAAATTGAATTGAATTTAATTAAAATATTATATATATTGCTATTTTGATATTATTAGATTATTTTGATAATATAAATTTATATTTAACATAATTTAATATGTTATATTTTAATGATATAAATTTAATTAAATTTTTTAGATATGCTTATTATTTTTAATATTATTGAATATATCATTTCAATTATTAAAATTATATGTTCCAAGATGATAGATTTGATTTATATTTTTAATTTCGCCTGCTTATTAAATTCAACTAAATATAATTAAATTATCTTAAATACATTTACTATTTTAAATTCACCTTGAATTCTTCTTTCTTTTATTACATTTTAAGACCTCAAACGAAAAAATAATAACAAATACACCCTTAACCAATTAAAAAATCTTACACTACCATCCCTAAGGGTATTTTTGTCCACTAAAAAACGTCAAACCGGGTCAAAAATGGAGTCAATGACCCTAAGGGCATTTTTAGAATTTCAACCTAATTTTTTAATGGCGGTTTGCAAAACTCTAGTAGCGACCAACAGTTAGAGTGAAATGTTAGACAGCAACAAAGTTCAAGGGATAAATATAAATTTCAAAACAACAAGATTTTTTTGATAATTACGTCAAATCTCAGGGGAGATAGATGTAATTGACCTAATAGATTATTATGAACATATTGAAATTAGAGATGAATATTAAGATGAATAAAAGTTGGATCATTTTAAAATATTTATGAATTAATGATGGAAGCAAAGTTGATGGAAAATTTATCGGATCAGAGACTAATTTTGATTTATAAAAAAAAAAAAAAAAGAAACATAGAAATTAGAATATATTTAGAGATTGATTGAAATCCATCTTTGATCTCGGCTGCCTGAATTAGAGATGAAGGTTTAAGCCATAGGTTTAGAGACAAGAACACCGTCTCCATTTTATTTCGAAGATGGATAATAGGGTTTTCGGGACAGTTTTTTTTTTTTTTTTTTCCTTCCGTCAGAGGACCTATTTTCTTATAGTGAAAATTTGTTGGAAAGATTTAATAATACATTTGTTACTTGATTACCAGTCATGCAAGGCACGCCTGCTGCCACCACAAATCACGTTGAATACTTGATAATAGACGTGGTAATAAAGTCAAACTCAAATAGTAATGCAGTTAGATTGAAGATCTTCATATTTGGTCAAATCATTTTAAAATCTTGAAATTTATTCTAATACCTACTTCGATATGTATTTTAAATGAGATTTTTTTTTTTAATTAATGCGTCAAAAGTTAAAAAGAAAATTGTGGATGGTGATAAGCCACATGTAGTAGAAATATATAATTTTGTACTTATTAATTATTCTTCCATCTATTCTTTCTGTAATGCCTTAGAATTTCAAATCACATTTAATTGATTACTTTATTAGTATTTTAATTTTATTTGTCATTTCAGTTAAATGACATAGTAAGGCATGGGTATCATTTCATAATATATATAAATATATTTGTCATTGAATTATCTCATGATCAAATAGTGATAACTATTATTTAGGTAATATATATTTCCAATTTTGGGAAGAGTAAGTTGTCATTTTACTTGAATTAACATTATATTAATACAAGGAGCTAAATTATTGAGCTTTAGAAATTAATGATAAAGATACTAGTATTGCATTAGGATTATTCTAATCCTAAAAGGAAATTAATTCACTTCTTCTATATTTATATAATTCCTAAAAACAGAACCCTAATCATATATTAAAAAAAACGGGGGAAGAAAAAGAAGAAAAAGAAGGAGGAGGAGGTGGACGATGGAGTGAAGAAAATAGAAAACGGCGGCTGTGGTGGGTAAGAAAGAAAAGGAAGAAAGGGAGACGAGCAAGGCAAACATAATACTTTGGTAAGGGAAGTTTAATCGTCTGACTTGATACTTACCTTGCGGTCAGATGTGATAGAAAAGCAAGACTACATTCATGCTTTTGATAACAAAATGCCCCAACTCCTTAGTTGTACCCTACATGATGTTTGATCCATGAAAAACCAAAGCTGCAACTTTTTGTAGGGGGTAGAAATAGGTTTGGTTATGTTCGATTTTGGCTCAAATTGATCAAGTATATTATACAAATGATAAATTTTAGTCTAACTTATTATCTATGATAGGTTTGTTTTGGTCTAAGCCTAGTCTTTTTAATAATTTTTAAAATCTTAGTCTAACCTGAAAACCTACCAAAAGTCTATTTTTTTTCATGAAGCTTCAATTAATTAAATTCAAAATTTTAATATGCTTATGCTTGTAAGTTGTAGCTATAGAATAATCGAAATTATAAATAACATATGCATAATTACGAAAGCTCAAAT